>UNPT01000179.1:0-93746 GCA_900536445.1 Hymenoscyphus occultus | reverse complement strand
ACCCTAACCCTAACCCTAACCCTAACCCTAACCCTAACCCTAACCCTAACCCTAACCCTAACCCTAACCCTAACCCTAACCCTAACCCTAACCCTAACTACTCGACTTACTTATAAGTTAATCAAGTATTTGGCGAGTTAAGTTGATTGGTGATTTTTACTACTCAAGTTAAGTTAAGTAGGTGCTACTCCTTAACTTAACTACTCGAATTTTCTACGCTGCCTATATATACCGTGAAAAGTAGCTACCCTTGTAATTTAATTCATCTATATATTAGTTGCCACATGCGCTTTTAATGGCCAGATATTTTTAAGCTAACGCAGATACCAGGACTCTGTCAGGTCGACGCTGCAGATGAGAGTGGTATTTTTCTCCGTTAAAGGGGGCTCGATATGGGCGAGGTCACCATCTGATGCGGCCAGAAAAACGAAAATTTCGATTTGTCTATCACTACAACCTTCACTCAACATGGCTTCAAATCCTAAAGGTCCCTCCGAAATTACCGCCAGAGTTAATTCAAATCCATCACTCATGCGCTGCCTATTGTATTCCGAAGAGACTTTGTCCGCAATCAAGCTCTCCATTGGTCTTTCTATCGCTGCCAGCCTCCTTATCCTATCTCTCATTAATCTCCTTGATATCCTTCGATCAAGGCTGCAGTTCCAGACCTGGTACAATTAATACAGATTCTAATTCAGCCGAATTACGAGTAACAATTGCTTTAATGAATACTCTGTATACTTCTACGGGACTCGCCAAAATACAAGCGATCAAACTATGAGTGGTACGGGCAAATTTGCGCTTTTCGTCCAGCCGATAGTCAACTGCTTGCTTACCAATGCCGGAAATTATATTTAATATTAACTAGGCAGCTCCTAAGTCTTACTTAGGATAACTCCAATAATTATTACTGTGTTTAGAACCAGCTCTGAGGAAGTGTGTTTCGTAGTATTTCTCAGGCGAAGGAGGCTACTAAGATTTCTACTTGCTACTACGTCGCCGTCCATTTATATAGAGCGAGCCTTCAAGTATTAAAACCTAGACGAGATACTCAGACAAAGAATTAGCGCTTAGTAAAACCAGCCGACCAGAGGCGCGTAGCGTTGGCTGTTTGTTCTGCCGGAGTATATTGCCGTCATCGCAGCCATCATAAATATAAGAACTCTTAACTAGCCCCTTGGCATATAATCAGTTAACTCAGTAAATCCAAATACCATTTTAATGCCGACGATTTGGTCCTGAATCGGAATTGTTGTGTATTATATGGGTAAGGTAGTATTTGGTATGAGGGTGCGGTAGTTAGATGAAGAAGGCAGAGTTCAACAACCCTCGAACGTCGCTTCAGTTGTCAGAGGAATAATGAAACCAATTACATGGTCTACTATATCTAAGGCGTTCGTAATATTCAAGAGGAATACCCGTCGAGAATTTGATGTGGAGCCCAACGAAGTGGAAGAGAGGCTGCGATAGGTTATTATTCTCGAAAACCTATTCTTCACCTTCCTTGCCTGGTTTCTCTCAATCTTTATTATATTTCATGTTATCCTTGGAACTGATGTCCTGTTAAGCACAAATTTCGTTGGTCCCAAATATGCGTTGGGGGTTTGTCCAAGATATGTTTTTTCGGTTATCGTTTGTCGAATAATTGTTATTTACGAGGTGACAATTTAAAGGGTTAATGTCACGCTCAAAACGGCCTATAAAAGAGAAGGTTCAGGCGCAGAGGGTATTTAAGCGTTGCTGTATTTGTTATCTTCTCCAAGTATCTTTTACCTTTAGATAATACCATTCCTTACTGCACTTTTCCCCTGGAATCAACTGGCCAGATTTCCTCTATGACACCCCCTCGATAAGCGTAGTATACATCAAACAAGTTGATGGTCGGATCAATATGACTCGGCAGCATCTCAACAAGATCACCAATCTCCAAACCAGCACCCTCATGCTCCCAACTCAACGACCCATGCTCATCCCCAAGACATCCATACGTGTACCTCACGTCCTTGCACTCCGCAAGCCCACTGTCCGTCGTCAAAGACTTCAGACCGGTATCTATCGTTACCACCTTCGGGCCTTGCTTGCTCAGCACCGTTGCCAAGATACTCAGACTGTTTTTATAGAAACTCCCCACCGCATTCCGATAATCCGTATCCATAAAGATAAAAGAACCCGGCTGCAACTCCGTGACCCCCTCCACCGTAGCACAGAACTCGGCCGTGCCCGTCCCTCCTGTAGTTACAACCCCAATATTATGACCTTCGCTCTTCAAGGCCGTGGCCGTCTCGGTCAAAATCTTCATCGAAGCAAGACACTCCCGTTTCCGTTCCTCAAAATCATGCAGATGCTGCAAATGGCCCTCATACCCCTGAACCCCAACCAACTCCAGATGCTTGAGTCCCTTAACATGCCTCGCCAACGCCAACGCCGGCTCCCCAGGCGCAACGCCCGTACGATGCAAGCCCACATCCAAATCAATCAAGACCTTGATGCGCTCCTCGATTCCCGCCTCTTCAAGCGCATCATCAATAGCACTCGCGCCCACCTCGCTATCAACTACAATCCCGATACTCCTGTGCTCACGAAACAAAGCCACTAGTCTCCGGACTTTCACGGGCCCAATTATTTCGCAGGTGATAAGCAAGTCGTCGAAACCAGAGGCGGCAATGATGGCTTCGGCTTCGCTGAGCTTAGCGACGCAACCACCCTTTGCGCCTGCTGCTACGAGTTTCTTGGCCAGGATGCCAGATTTGGTTGTTTTGAGGTGGGGACGGATGTTGACGCCCATGGAGAGAAGTTTGGACATGAGATTGGAGATGTTGGATTCCATGAGGTCGAGGTCGACGATCATGGAGGGGTGTCGAGGGTGGTGAGCGCCCCGCCGATTTGGGGTGCATATGTCATCTTTGCTATAGTATATCTGAAAAAGAGCTTTGGGACTAGTTTTGAGGGCAGTTGAGTGTTTGTGTTCGAAGGTATATAGGCAATTTTCTGAAGTTTCGTCTCGATGTATTATATGGAGTTAGAGAGGAGGTTAACGTTATAGGCTGACTGGGGATATATTAGAAAGGAGGACTAGCTATAGTGTCTAAGGTGGGGTTTGGCTCAGATGCACGTGCAACCGAGTTTCCGACGGTATAATCGTACTTTTACAAACCTCGGGTGATTTCGACAGTTTAGTGATTTTGTACTCGAGTTTACATTCGAGTAATAAAACCGTTTAGTACTACTACCTTTTGTACTAAAAGAGTACTATAAACAGTATATAAGAATATACTAAGTTTCTCTTATACGGATATATAATAAGTGTGACGACACGTACGATATGTTGCCCGTGGGCGTCCAAGGTGTAGGTTATGGAATCGTAGAAGTGTCTACTCGAAGATTCTAAGCTGAAGAGAAGAGGAGAGCTCGAGAGAGCTCGTGTGACGGTTCTGACCATCACGTGCCACTTGTATCACGTGGCGTCGCTTAGCGACCTACACCGTGTATATAGACTCGAGCTCTCTCGAGCTCTCCTCTTCTCCTCAGCTTAGAATCTTCGAATAAGACAGTTCTACGATTCCATAACCTACACCTTGGACGCCCACGGGCAACATATTGTACGTGTCGTCACATTATTCTAAGCTCAACCACACTGCCTGGGAAGGCTTTACTGAATATCCCTTCCTGTCTATCCGTCGCGGTAGAAGGACCCTACGATCCTTATTTGCCCAGCCGCAGAGCTTTTCAAAGGGACTTGAGAAGATCTAGTGACTAGAGAGTCCTAGATACTACTACTACGAGACGAACATTCCTCCTAGCAAATATACAAACACTAAATCACAACCGCTACTATGGTATCACAACCCCCTCAAGGAGCGACACTCCCGAATGTTACAACTAGAATTACGACCCGAAGCCAAGGGCGTACTACTTAGCAAAACGACGACGACAACTCACTAGCGGCTTAGCTGGAGCACTAGCCAGAATCCGACTATGACGACGCCCCTGAGAGCTCTAATACGGCCATATTACAAGAGTAAGTCAGAGCCCTTACTCAGGACTAGTCAATAACCTAGTAATTACTGCGGTAGCTACTCACCCGCCTTCCGCTAGCTAGTAACCCTGCTACTGCCTAACCGACGGCTGTACCGTCACGTCAAAATATCATACGATCGACGGAACAACAAACCCTAGAATCGATAATGTTAAGCCCGAGTACTAGCCATAAGTACTCAAAGAAACTACCGGACCCGTAACCCCTGTCTAATGGAACCGATCCTACCTTCCTAGGCTAGAAGGTCTAAATACAAGGCAAATTTAGGAGTAACGGAGACCACTTCCAAGACGAGGAAGACAAGATGTTCTACGTTTTTAATCGTACGACAGGAGACGCCCAGAAACACCTTTAGCTACGTATCGATGAGGACTCTTAGACACGATTTATCTTAGTAAAGGAGATGATCGACTACCTTAGCTCTATCTTTGTTAACCTAAATCGAGTAAGAGACGCTAAGTAGGAATATAATTATAACTATACTATGAAGAAATCCTAGACATTTGTAGATTTTTAGACCTAGTTCTTATACCTAGCTAGCGAAGCCTAGATCGCTCGGGAAAGCCTTCGCTTAGATCTGTACGATAGACTGACGACCCCTCTCCAAAGAGGTATAGTCCCTATGCTACGTACCCTAGACACGTACCAAGAGCTTTTAGCCAACTGCCTATCTTTGGATACCGAGCTTAAGAGGATTGTCGTAAGGGAGGAGCGTTAGAAAACATACCGAGAGAAGTCCGCTGCTCGACCCACTCGGCTAGCCCCTACTTCTAGTCCCGCTATCTTACCTGACTCACGATTTCCAGGGAACGCACCAGGCTCCGCTTCTCGTACTACGTACCTAGCCCCTTCTCGCGACCCTAGCGAGAACCCCCGCAATAGCGAAGCAAAGCGCCTAGTACCCGCGGACGTAAACACTCTCTGCTACAACTGCTATAGGAAGGGACACTTTGCTACTGCCTGTACAGAACCGAAAAGAGTTGACTTAAAGGAAATTAAGGAAAGAGAATTAGTAGTAGAAGAAGAGTCTTTATACGAATCGGGAAAAGAGGAACCCTAGGTCAAGACTCCTGCCTAGGGTATACTCTTAGTGTTAAAAAGATTAGTTTGAGTCGATTACTAGGTGGAAAGCACTTTATAGTTCTATATACTCTAGTAAATAATAGAATTGTAATTACAACCTACGCCTTGATTAACACTAGAGTAAATAGCTTTGCTTTTATCGATACTACTTTTACTATTAATATCGCTAAGTTTTTTAACCTGAAACTACAAAGACTCGTACGCGCTATTATAACAAAAGGGTTTAACGGCAAGTTAAGTAAATCTGTTACCTATATTCTAACTCTTTAACTCTCCGTGGATAGACACCGGCAAAGAGATATCCCCTTCTATATACTCGACCTTAGGAACCACGAAATAATCCTTAGACTTAAGTAGATAGCTTACTTTAAGATATAGCTTAATCTAGGACAAGGAAGACTTATATAGCCTGACAACGATAAACCACCTTTACTAACTTTCTAGAAAGAGATCTGTCTACCTAGGAGCTACATACGCCCTTAGCGCTGCTAGCTAAACCACTAGCGAGATGTGTTAGTAAGAGAACATACCATGAGACAAGAGGACGTACGACGCTAGGACAGTAAATAAGCAACGCCTCCCCGAGCTATCCTCCCTCGCCCATACTCGCCTCATTTAAGCACTCTATTAGAAGAAGACTTAGGGTATAAGAGCCAGGACACATGCGAAGTCAAGACTATTAGTGGCCAGAAGTACGAATGGGATATACGAGACAAGATACGTCGAATATAGTAGGAGCTTAATCTACTAGAGAACACACTTCTACGTCCTACTTCGCTAGACTTCCTAGTATAGTAACCCCTGCCTTCGGTAGACATCGCTCATATTAGTGCAAACGGATTCCACTTTTACCTACGATAGAAAGAGAATAAGTTCTTTCTAACTAGCCTATATAAGTTAGATAGAACAATCTAAGAGAAAGAGACTCTTAGAGATAACGACCAAGCGACTATCCAGGAGATCAAGAACAAGCTGCCTATACGGTACAGCTCGTACGAGGACGTGTTCTCAAAGGCAGCATTAGACAAGCTCCCGCCTCACCGCTAGTACGACCACCGTATACAGTTAGAAGCTCCAAACACCCTTGGATATAGCCCCCTTTATTATCATTCAGCAGATAAGCTCAAAGCGATTAAGCAGTATATAGTTGAGAACCTAGACAAGGGCTTTATTGAGTCAAGCCAAGCCCCCTTTGCCTCACCTACTCTCTTTGTACGCAAACTAAATGGTAGTCTACGCTTCTGTATCGATTTCCGCAAGCTTAATGCTCTTACCCGCAAGGATCGGTATCCCTTACTATTAATTGACGAAACCCTCGCTCGCCTAGCTAGTGTAAAGATGTTTACAAAACTTAATATTCGCTAGGCTTTTCACCGTATCCGGATATACCTAGACGCCGAAGATCTGACGACTTTCCGTACTAGGTATAGCTCGTATAAGTGCAAAGTACTCCCTTTTGGTCTCACAAATAGTCCTACAACGTACCAGCGCTATATAAATGACGTGCTATTCGACTACCTAGACGACTTTTGCACTGCCTACTTGGACGACATCCTCATTTACTCCGACAACCCTCTTCAGCATGACGAACACGTACAAAAGGTCCTCCAGAGACTCCGTGATACTGGCCTATAAGCAGACATCAAGAAGTGCGAATTTAGCGTTACTTGTACTAAGTACCTTGGCTTCATAGTGAGTACTAACGGCATTGAAGTAGACCCTAACAAGGTGTCTGTAATCCACGAGTGGAAAGAGCCAAGTATAGTTAAGGGAGTCTAGTCTTTCCTTAGCTTTTGTAACTTCTACAGACGCTTTATCTGAGACTACGGCATTATCGCTAAGCTACTTACGCGATTGACAAAAGCTACAACTCCCTTTATTTTTGACGAGCCGTGCCGGCAAGCCTTTCAGGAACTTAAGCGACGTCTTGTCTCGTCCCCTCTTCTACGACACTACGATCCTACGCTAGAATACAAGCTGGAAACAGATGCATCTGATAGAGTAGTAGCTAGTATCCTCTCTTAACTATACCCTGACAGTGAATAGCATCCTGTGGGCTACTTTTCAAAGACTATAGCTCCCGCCGAATACAATTACGAGATCCACGACAAGGAAATGCTAGCTATTGTACGCTCCCTAGGCCACTAGCGTCCTAAACTGCAAAGCACGCCTTCTCGGTTTAAGGTGTATACAGATCACAAAGCACTTGAGTATTTCATGACCACTAAATAGCTTACTAGCAGCCAGGCTCGTTGGGCTAAACTACTCTCTTAATATTCCTTTATAATCATATACTAGGTAGGCAAGGACAATATATAAGCGGATGCTTTATTACGAAGAGAGTAAGACGTCGGCCCCTAGGACGAGCTTAAAGCATTTATCCGTACTAAGGCCTTACTATAGCTAGAACAACTTGACCTAGCGATCCTGGAGAACAATAGCCTAGAGCTCGCTCCCTTAGACGAAGCGATGCGCGAGCCGAGTTAATTAGTAGAGCGAATCTTAATAGCTAATTGTATAGCAGAATCACTCGTCGCTATACGAAAGCAAGTAGAGGACTAGCCAGGTGACTTCTAGCTAGACAACGGACTACTCCTTTTCCAAGGACGACTAGTAGTTCCTACACAAGACACCCTAGTAGCTGATCTAATTCGAGAAGCTCACGACCAGATCTCCTTAGCACACCCGGGTAAAGTAAAGACAGCTCGAATCCTTAGCCAGAAGTACTACTGGAAAGGACTTTCCTAAGACGTAATACAATATATCCGCAACTATCACGCTTGTAAGCGAGCCCACGTTCCTCGAGATCGTACACCAGGGCTCCTACACCCGCTACCAGTCCCGGACTGGCCTGGACAGCATATTAGTATAGATTTTAAGTCAATGCTAAAGGACAAACACGGATACGACGTAGTATTTGTAGTAGTTGACCGCCTAAGCAAGCAAAGCACCTCTGTTCCTTGTTACAAAACTACAACTGCTAAGAACATGGCCTAGCTATATATTGTTTGTCTACCGATATCGTGGAGCACTACAGACAATTGTGTCTAACCGAGGATCTTAGTTTATCTCTAATTTCTAGAACGAGTTCTATCGTATACTAGGGATCCAGATCAAACTCTCTGTAGCTTTCCACCCCTAAACAGACGGACAGACAGAGATTATGAATTAGTATCTTGATCAGCGCCTACGCCCGTTTATTAACTACTATTAGGACAACTGGTCTGAACTCCTGCCTATTATGGACTACGCCTAGCTGACGCTACCTCACGAGAGTATTGGGATGTCGCCATTTGAGCTCCTTAATGCCTACCCTCCTCGCACCTCTTTTGACTAGAACACGCTAGACGCGGCTACAGTAAAGGAGAAGCTAAATCAAGAAGAAGTACAACGAGTGGTTAAGAGGCTTCAAGAAGCATAGGAAGTAGCGCGTATAATCATAAAGGAAGGGCAAGACAAGAAACGAAGGGATATTGACCCACATAGACAGGAAGTAGACTTCGACGTAAGGGATAAGGTCTAGGTATCCACAAGGAACTGGAAGACAGAGCGCCCTAGTCATAAGTTAGACTACCAAATGGCAGGTCTATACGAAGTGATTTAAAAGGTAGGACACTCCTACAAGGTCAAGCTGCTAGCAACTATGAAGATACACCCTATATTCTTAATAGACCGTCTACGAAAAGCCTCGGACGACCCTCTGCTAGGACAAGTAAATCAGCCACCGCCACCGATACAGGTTATAGACGACGAGGAGTAGGAAGTAGAAGAGGTAATTACAGTGAAGAAAACAAGGAAAGTACTATACTATAGGGCAAAATAGATAGGGTAGGATAAGGATCCAGATTAGTATCCTGCGTTAGACTTCAAGTACTCGCCACATAAACTTAGAAGCTTCCACTTGTAATACCCTACAGAGCCAGGACCCCCGCGTCGACTACAGGAATGGGTTAAGGCTTAGGAGGATGGATTAGATTCGTATAAGGAATTGGACAACAATACAGAGATGCCTACAAGCTTGAGGACAAGCTTTTTTCGGAGGGGGGGTAATGTAACGGTTCTGACCATTACGTGCCACTTGTATCACGTGGCGTCGCTTAGCGACCTACACCATGTATTTAGACTCGAGCTCCCTCGAGCTCTCCTCTTCTCTTTAGCTTAGAATCTTCGAATAAGACAGTTCTACGGTTCCATAACCTACACCTTGGACGCCCACGGGCAACATATCGTACGTGTCGTCACAGATCTAAAGAGAGGACGAAGGTTTTATATAAGACTAGCACGTCTACTATTAGATACGAGCTTCGTACTTAACTTAGTTTATTAATCTTATTATATTGTTTAATATCTTTGATATAAGTAACGAGTTCACTTCTAAGTAAACAACCCGATAGTCTTCTTCTTATCCTAGTATACCAACCAGCGAACACCTAGCTAAGTTTAGTTAGCTAATTTAAGTATTCGTTATAGCTTAGTAAGTACTAGCACGGCTAGTACTCTACTCTAGGGGCCAACCCCTTACAACGAGCCTTATTTAATAGACTCGGAAGTTCTAAAATATAAGGTAGATAACTATAGATTACTAAGAGGCGACTAAAAAACTAGGAGTGAATCATGTGAGCCTCACGTGATAATGTCCCTTGTGTCCTGATCCCGTCTGTTCTACGGAGTACCCCGCATTTAATATTACGAGTCTCACGAATTGCCAACCCTTAACACCATTTTCATCACCATGGCTTTCGCGATGGAAGACAATGGCAGATGGAGCAAAATAAGGCCAATCACCACGCATAGAGTAGCCCTTATTCGATTGAAGCCGTCGCAGAAAGCTGGCGCGCAGCATTGCAACGCAATGTGCAGTTTTATCTGTATCGTCAGCAAAAGCCAACATCTTCATCCTTCAGCAACAGCTAGCGCGTGCCTCCGACATCCATGGTTCAAAGTCCCAACCCGATCCGATCATTCTTCAGCAGTTCGTCGGAAAGGAGCACGATCGGGTCCATGACATGCTGCCCGGACCATCTGTCACGGTGGAAGGAGGCTGAAAAGAAACTTTGAGACGGTTCAAGGTTTCATCCCCTGGATTTGGGCCCAAGCGGGAACAATTCCACCCCCAGATTCAAGGATTGGCAAAAATTGCCCCCAAAATATGCCGAGCAACGGTCTGATTCCACCTCAAAGATCAGACAAGTCAAGTCTCTGGCACCAGAAAGGCCCCAGTTCTTTTATTGAAGGAACAAGCCCCATCCGAGACATACTTCTAGTATGGCTGTGGGGCTGAGAATGCTTGTTCTTGAAGAACCTCAACTTTCCCAGATGTGTTTCTATTCTCTTCCTCTTTCTCACTTGCTCACTCACTCCATCACTCCATCACTCCATCACACTCTCTTCAATTCGTACCTTCTGTTTGGTGGCTGGCCACTCTTTTTCTGCTGTGCATTATCTATTTTCTAATTAACCCAAAAAATTCTATTCTATTTCAAACAGCAACACCCTCATTTCGCCAACATGCAATTCTCGATCGCCTCCGTCACCCTCCTCTCCCTCTCAGCCTCGGTCTCCGCCATTCCCGTCGACCAGAGATTCGAAGTTGACCCTACATATGTCATCCCAAGGGCCGTCGTAACCTGCGCGGAATACTCTGAAACTGCAAACTATTCAGCAATCGGTCTCAACTCAACATATCGTGGTGCCTTTCTGGTCGGCTCACCAGATGGCACTGATTATACACGATCCATTCTCGATAAGGCGCAGAAGAAGATGACTGATCTGAAATTGAGATTTGACGAGGCCCTCAATGCCGAGTGTGGAAACTTATCGACTGTAGCCGACACTGAGGTGACCACCAACTTCACAAACGGTATTGTTGGACCTTTCGCGATCAAGAAGAAGTCTGCGGGGGATCGTCTGTCTAGTGGGATGGGAACAGTTATCTTGGCTGCCACATTCGCTGGTGCTGCGTTGTTGCTGTAGGATGATGGATAGCAGATACGACGTGGGAAGGGAGGACTGATGTGGATGTATTGTTTTTCCTGGCTATTATACCAATATATGGAGTTTCAGAAGGCTAGGTGCGAGGGTCGAAATCAAACGACCATGGCCATCGCATGTACGAAATGCGTTAATGGAGTGGGGCAAACTAATAAAAATCTCCAAGTTATCACATTGTGAGTTTTCAACTTCGCTCACGATTACTGCGGCATCCTTTCGAGGAGGCGTGTGGTTACTTGTGACCCAAATTGTATCTCGTTTGCTTCTCAAAATTGCTTTTTACACCAAAACCTGGTCCAGATGCAGCGTTTTGCCTTTCTCTACTATTTCTTTCCTTACTTTTGAACCGTCTCAACTGTCTCTACATGTACTACCTATTTTCCGCATACCCTCTTAGCAGACCTTATAAAATTGGATCTCTCAAGAGAGTCGTCATACCTTTTCCTTGCTTTCATTCAACTTCTCCGCAGCAGCCAACGGACCAACACATACATATTTCCTAAACTTCCTCGCCGGAAGTCTGGCCTCGAACTAGTGTTTTCAGCTCAGTCAGCAACGACATCCTACAACCTTACTACCAACAATTCAGACGCGTGGGGTTCACTCACCATCTCGTCAAGTTCTTCCAACTTCCTGCCCTTCGTTTCAGGCAAAAAGAAGAACACCCAAATCGCTGCAATAATGCTACTTGGAAACCAGATGAATCCATACCGTGGACCCCAATTTAGGGCCGTGGGGTTTATGAAATAAGGAGCCGTGAATTGTGTTAGCCAGGCCATGAAGAATCCTATTGCGGAAGCGAGTCCGAATGTATATGATCGGAGACGCTGAGAGGGGATTTCGCCGCCGACAAGCCAGGCGTAGGGAGATACCATGCCCTGTGCAAAGAGGTGTTTGTCAGTTCATGTCTTTCTGGAATAGGGTGAGAGGAAGAGAGGTGTAACGAACATTATAAGACATCAGGTATAAACATGACAAAGCAACGAGGACGTTTCCTGTCACCGGAGCACCGGGATGTTTATGATACATGATTGCAATGATTAACTGCAGGATTCCACAGGTTGTCAATCCGGACATTAACAGGACACGACGACGACCGTAGCGTATTACGATGAGAGAGTTTATGATCAGGGCGATGAGCCCGATGGTGCTGAGGACGCAACTCATCGCGAAAGGATCCTTGACTTTGGCCATGGAGAAGAAATATGCTTTGTATGCTGGATACCCCGTCAGTATATCCAACATCACTATTTCCAAATCATACACCTGGAAAACCAGGATACAAGATAATACATACCGATGATAAACATACTCCCCGTCGCCGCCTGGGAAGTCAACCCACAAACCGCAATCACGGTCCGTCTCCTATCGACTCTCGTCCTGAAAAGATCCCACACCCCAACACCAGAACTGGTTTCAAATTCCTTCTCGATGGCAGCGGCGATGACCGCGGCTTCGTTCTCGCAGTCCCAGCCTGTGGGACGGAGTCGTCGAAGGGAGTTTATGCCCTCCTCGCGACGGCCTTGGAGGAGGAGCCAACGAGGTGACTCGGGAATGAAGAAGAGTCCCAGTGCCATGATGAAGGGGATAATGTAAATAATACCCAGGGGGATGAGGTACGCGGTTTTGGAGGGGATTGGAGCGCTGGCCCAGTCTACGATTGTTCCTATGAGGGTTCCCTTTTGGGAGGTTTTATGTTAATATTTCATCCCCACCCTTTCCTTCGCAGAAAGAAGATATCCAAGAAAATCAAATCAAACAAGAATGGAAGAAAGAATAACATACCAAACTAACACTAAACTGCAGCGCGGTCAAGAACAACCCCCTATACCTCGCCGGACTGCCCTCCTGAATATACAACTGCGAAAACGTCATAAAACACCCATTCGCCAACCCGTTCAGAAACCGTCCCCCATACAGCGTCTTGATCTCCCCCGTCGTCATCATGATCACGTCCGATACCCAGCACAGCACACAACCTACCCAGAGACATTGTTTCCTACCTAGCTTGATGGCCAGGAATCCTGCGCCGCCCGACGAGACGAAGGCGCCGAGCGTCATGAGCGAGGAGATTAGTTGTTGACGCTCGGTTGTGAGGTTCCATCCTAAAGGTGTCTGCGGGGCGCGGAAGCCGAAGACCTGGATTTTGTTAGGTGAGAAGAGTGGGGAAGTGAGAAGAGGGGGGAAGACGAACTTCGAGGAATCCTGGCATGGCTTGGAGACCGCCTATTAGGCCAAAGTCGAGGCCGTATTGGAAGGCGCCCAGTATTACGATGGCGTTGGCGAAGAAGACGCGACGGTTTGCTGAGATCGTATCTTTTGGATCTGTGGAGGCTGACATTGTGACGAAACTCTTCCTTACTTGGTTTGGAAGTGAAGAAGAGAATTACTTCAATTCAAGATTAGAAGGCTGGGAGGGAAAAGAGACTCCATGGCAGTTATAAAGCCCCGCAGGTAAGTAGTTGGGCTCAGAGTACGTGGGTGAAGATCATGAGGTGCCCCACGGGAGATGCTAATGTACAGGAATTTTACCATTTACCCCTGCCAACAATTTGGGTGGAGGTGTTATTGGTAGACTGGTAGTTTTTCCTCTTTGTGGCGAAAGAAAGACTTTTGAATAGATTGGAGTGGTTCAAGTTCTAGACCAATCAATATTCATCAGTTCTTTACATATATCCCGACACGAGAGCCCATTGTTTTTGGAATCCTCCTTATAATCGTACACAGGGAGAGAACTTAGAGCAGTTGGCAATATCTTCTTACCATCTGAGCATCAGAGATAAATGGCTGATCCTCTGAAGAGTGTACGGTAATTTGGCTCATGGGCATACAGTATTACCCCACCTAAACGACGCTGTTCGCCCGGATGGAAACGCGGGGTAAATTTGGATGCATATGCAGTTCGTTGGACAAGTACAAGTACCGACATCTCCAGATGGTAGCTTAGCTTATTTGCAGGGTGTGATTGGAGGTGTAGGGAGGTGTACTACTACTATAGGGTCCACTTAGGCTAAGATGGTACGCGATTGGTAAAAGCGGCGTTTGAAACATACACTTAGCGATTTAAGTATAGATTTGCTTTTAGTTGAGGAGTTGAGTAGAGGAGTTGGTTTGAATTTGTCATGGGGTCGTGGATGTAAATAGTAAACTGGTTCTGTCTTTGTGGGATATTACGGGGGTTTTTGGACTGTTTAGGAACACGCTTCTAGTAATTTCATAGTCTCACAAGGGTCGTATAGGTTCTGTGTAATTAAGCTAACCGCATATGAAACATCCTATTAAATACCCTATAATGCACCAGTAGATGCCCTAGAATTTTACTACCTTCAACAAGAGACTGTCATTAGTAGGGATGGGCAAAAAACACTGAACGCGCGATATTCATGAACGTATAGTTATATGAACTGAACTTTTAGCACTCATAAAATTCGTGAATTATATAAACTGAACGCTAAAAATAAATAGAAATTCATGAACGTTCGTATATATAGACACGTGACTAAAGTGAGGAATATATAGTCCTAAGACGTACTTAGCTCGAGAGTTTCTTAATGCCTCCTTAAATATCGTTTTCTATATACCTACGCTGTCTATCTAAGCTAAAATAAAATAGAGCCGGGGGGGGGGGTCTTAGGGGTTTGAAAAAGGTAAAACGTGATATAACGACTATACAGGTACAGGTAGTATACCTATATAGATACCTATAGGTTACCTACTACCTACTATACCTATATTTATGGGCCCGGGTTTTTATAGTTCCGATTCCGTAAAAATTATATAAACATTCACGAATACGTTCATGAATCTGTTGGATTATATTATATGAAACAAACTTTTTGAAAAATATATGAAATGAACGCTGAACTTGAAAAAATATATGAACGGTTCGTTGCCCATCACTAATCATTAGCGAGTAAACTATTATAGAGTCCGAAAACCCTTGCGAAGAGTACAGCGGCTTCTACCACTATAATGTGCTGCTTGAATGTCAGGCCCTAGAGTAAAGGAAGAATCTCATGCGAAGGAGTGTATCAATAGAAGCGTGAAATTTCGGACGGGACATGCGAGTTCCAGGTACATCAATAAAATAAGTACCATGGGTACGCAACACATTATATCGTGGAATAGTATTATATACTCGTCAAAACCAACCTCATTAATACATCAAAAAGAAGCGAAGACAGTAAAACCAAACAACCCGTCGTTTCTGTTAGTCCCTCGGTCTCTCAATATCTAGAATAGCTTCGGGCATTGTCGGTTCTCGTTGTTGATTCCTTCCAGTTATGGTGCTTCTTCTTTGGCACTTTTCCCCCACCCAGATCTGTAAACCTTCATAAGGTGAAGGCATCGTAGGCTAGAACCAACTCTATAGTATAATAATCTAGTTCAACTACCATTTCATATGCCAAGTTGCGCGTAGAAACAATAGTAAGGTTTCAGATTGGCTGCAATTTGGCTGCGAATGTGCTGTGCGTCCTCCCTCACTGTAATTGTCGCCTAATCATGTTCTAGGATATTTGTAATTCTCCATCAAGCGTTGATTCCCCGCGCCGTCTGGTAACTCATGTACAACCTGCTGGTCTTGCCCCGATAACTCGCTGTGGATTGTGCCGCGATAACTCTCTGGATCATGCACTGGATAGCTCTTTGGATCGTGACCTGGTAACTCACGCCTTTTGACATCATTGTATGTTGCACGTTGTCTGCGCTTATATAGAAAGAAAGCAACGATTGCTACCAACCCCAGGACGCCCAGTGCAACGCCAATCCCAATTCCCGCTTTTGCGCCTGTGGATAACCGGGATGAAGCTTGGGCGGAATCTGTTGAGTTTTCAGGGACAGGGACGAGCGGTGAAGTGGTTGGTAGACTTGTCGTTGTCAATGACGAAATAACTGATGTGCTTGTTGGCGAGGTAGTGGATGATGTCTTGGATGCAGTGAAAGCCACTTTGTCGGATGACTGGAACCAGATTGGTATCCCATCTCCGAATACAGTCCAATCACCTGTGCCCGTAATGGTACGATATACCGTACTTAGATCTCTTGGTATGTCCCAATTGCCATTTTTCAACACAGGCGCTCTGTACGAGATTGTATTCTGCCCTGCCGGAAACGAGGATCCGCATTGGTGATTAAAATCTTTGCTTGTAAAGCCACTGTGGAAAAAGATCAGTCATGAGAAATATAGAGGTGATTGATTCATCAGACTAAACATACGAAGGACAACAGAGGACAGCAGTTGTTTCTAGACCAATCGTCAAGTAAGTGCTATCCACCCCCCCAAAGGTATTTTTAGCTGTACCAGCTATCGCCCACCCTATTGGGCATGATACTGCGGGACTATCTAGAAGAAGTCAGTCCAAACTTTGCTTCTCATCTTATGCTTATATCACATCACAAACAATAATAAAGATCCCACAGAGCCTCAGGGCTCGCTACAGATGGAGTGGCAGTTGCTGTTGGGTAACAAGACGGGTCCCAGTAACGTTCCCCGTTATGGCCAAAGTACAATGCCCCCGAGCCGGCTACAGAAGTGAAAGTCGATAGACAAGAACTAGGAGGTGAGAATATTGAAGAGATTGGGCCACGATTGTATTGAGCAATCAATGACTGAGCCGTGATGGTAGTAGCGATAGTATTAGCCATTCCGCTGCAGATCTAGAGACAGAAAGGAGCAGAAGAGAAACATTCCCTTTCAAGAGAGATATGGGTACCAGGTACTTAAGCATGATCCTACGGAGCGCTACCGACCACGTTATAACTGTAGGATCTACAGCTTACTGCATAAGTGGAACCAAATCTGCAGTTCTCAATACGCCACGGAGGACTCTATCATAGCCTCATCTCCTTGTGGACAAGTTAAGTGGCACGTTGAGGCAGCCTTTTCGCTGCGCCGCACTACTGTAATTCGTCTGCGCCGCACTGCAATCTTCTCGTTCACAGAGCGCCCCAGGTGGTACGGAGTAAGTAATCTGACCCATAATCAGGAATTACGATTCCAAGAAGCTCGTGTAAATTTTCCGTTTCTAGCCTAGAAGGCTTGAAACAGAGTTTTAGAGCCTCTATGCCACAAACGCAATATTTCTCGATTAGGGTCTGTAATAGGCAATAAACCTACCATTCTAGACGAGTCGGGCTACTTTATGTAATGTATCAGCAGAATAAGTAAATAACAGGAAAAAAGGAACCAAGGGAGAAACTTGAGGGGTACGAGTAGGATTTGGGGGCTACTGGAAAAAGCAAATCTAATACAGCGTGTCAGCCTCCTTATCCGTACAGCCTCACAACAACTGCGCCTACGCAGCTGGCCTCAAGACAACCGGTTTCTGTAACTTGTACCACTAACCCACCTTGTATGTCTCAACGAGAGCCTCTCTGCACGCGTGTATTGGTTTGGGTTCCCGTTCCACCGGCGCTTCGCCAGATGGAATTGAGTGGCGGTCTCGTGTAAACCAAGTATCACAGGAGGATATTCTGGTGTATTTAAGCTGCCAATCCCACACCTTTGCATACTGAGGCAAGAAATAAGGGTTGTATAGACTATGTTGTTGATTATGCTCAGAATGTAGCGAGGTAGAGTAAATGCACCTGTTTCTGCATAGAAAGTTCCGGCGACAGAGTCGCGTAATGCAATCGACCCCACCCAGAAACTTAATGACTTATTTTCCCATTGGATATGGTTATGTAGGAGAATACCGTTTCTACAAGTCTTCATATACGAAGATTCTGGGTGCAAGCACGACTGAGAAAAACCGCGCTGTAAGAAGTATTCGTGGTAAAATTAATTGCAAAATCAAAAGGGCACATCATATTTCATTTCCTCGTTAATGTTATTCTTATATCTGACGTAGAGAACATAGAGTTCGCCGTTGCTGGGAGTTTGTTCGCTTGATTTGGGGTGAGGGTGGTCGGAATCTTGATAGAGCGGTTTGCTATCAAAAGCGTCAGGCTGGTCTGTCATATCTACCATTAGCAACGATGGATCAACTATACCAAGAAGCTGGGCGTTTTCCTCGTGGTAAACTGTGGAAGGATCAAAGTTTTGAATGCCGGACCCCCCCCCCTCCCGGGGACTTCTGTGACTTTAGTGTCTTGCCTCTCCCAGTCGTAAGAAGAATTATCAATCGTAGGATTGAGAGTCTGACCAACGACTTGGAAATACCGATTTGAATGAACTTGGTCCAAGTCTACCGGGCCCACTACCCCTGGTATTGCATCTTCGGGGTGACCAGAAGATTCGGTAGAGGTGGCCATTTTGTTACTTAGAAATGGCGAGCCAACTACTGCAGGATCTTGGCACTCGACAAAATCGGCAAATTTGTGCTCTTCAGGGTGACACGAATTCTGGACTTCCTGGTCTCGTTCTTGTCGTAAAGTTAAGGACAGAAAACGTGGTTTGTAACGACGAGGAAGTCTATGAATGGGCCCATGGACTTTTTTCAACCATGCTGGAAACTGCCCACAGCACTTAGCTGATCGGTGGAGAAAGTGCGTCTCAAGAGAGGCGAACCAGTAAACCAAAGGGTTAGCCGGCTTTCGTGGGGCCTAGGAAGGACTGATCAGCTCGGAATTTGCCCTTCGCTAAGCACTGAGATACACACCGAATTGAGAATACGGCCTTTCTTCAGGGACAGTCGAAAGGCCACAAGTTGACTATGCAGAATACCTTCTGCTGCATAAAAACCAGTATCCGGTTTCTCATTTGACCGGGCTATCAATAAAATGTTTTCGATGAGAACTCGAATTCGCGAGATTAGAAACGGTAACAAAGAGGTATTGACAATGATTTCCGGCTGAGTAGGTGCGACCATGAACCTGAGCCTGCGGAGGAATGTAGTTATAACCAGCAGGAATGAGAAAACAGAGATAGCCTGCGATTAGTGACGCGAATTCAATCGGATCTGTCGTGACATTGGAGTTTTCGAATTCAGTTCGCAGACGGACGCCGAGAATCTCATAAGCAGCTGTATCCAATGCTGTCAATAGAGATGGACATTCAGATGTAAAACTCCTCATATAAGGAAGACATACAGTACGTCAAGGTTCTCTAAGGCAACGCTGTTTGTTTTCAGGGGCTCAGCGATGTTTTCGAGATTGTTCACGAACACTTCGTTGGCTAAAGCAAAAGTCAGCCTCCTGATCAAGAAGTTTGCAAAAATAAAATTACCCTTTTCGGGGAAGTCAAGATCTAGCACCACTTCTATGTTGACAGACTGTTGGCAATCTTTGCAAGGTTGGGGGGGACCTGAGCTGCTTCGTACGCACTACGGTAAAGGTCAACCATCCGAATTTCTACTGCAGGAGGGGTTCATGTTCTGACGTGTGTTTTCTTATGTCGACATCGTGGGCAACTTGGACCTGTGAAATCTCCTTCAGACATGACCTCAATCCAGTGGTGAGTACCGTAACGTGATATCTAGGGCACGTGACGGTGATTTACCGAGTTGTCGGGTGCTTCAAGGGGGGATAGAGAGATAGGGAGATAGAGTGATAGGGATCGTTTGTTGAAGTAGAGAAATTGAGAAGGAGTTGAAGAAAAGGCCTTCATGATCCATCATATCTTATATAGGAAGAAGCATGGCGGTGCTAGAATGCTCCTTATCGGTTACACAGCATTCAGGTGTTTGGGACAAAAGCGGAGCCCCCCTGCTTGTCCAGACCTATCATCATCATTCCACCTTGAGTGCTGAGGAGACGAGACCGCACCGCATTATACAAGAACTCAACCATGTCGGCATAGCTGCCCTCGTCATCACCATCTCGATCATACAAAGTCGACAATGTGTGGTGTTGAGCGTGCTTCACCACGAAGTAAGCTTTGAGTTGCACTTTATTAAGGTTGCTGCCGGAACCTACAGATAACCGTGTCTACCCATGAGGTGTTGGCGCCCTCTCAACCACCGTTGATGCTTCGTTTTTCGTAACACTCTGCAACTCCCACCTTCCCTCACCTTATCACGCTTCGCCTCCGCTCCGCCCAATTTTTCTTCAGCCGCTACCACCTCCATCGAAGCAATACCAGAAAATATTACCTGGTATGGACAAAGTCGATCAAAGACCTAGTGTGGTAATCGTCTAGAATACTCTGGTTATGCCGCAAGACCGCAGCAACTCAAATCTGGGTAAATGGACCGCTTCGAAAGGTGGGAGCAACACATATACCTCTGAACCTACAGAATGGAGTGAATGGATCATGAGCCCTAACGACCGGGGGTATTATCGCTATAGAACCGGTGTCGATGGTCAAACTCAATATGATTACCCTGATATGGACACAACAACTCCGTGCTCATCAGAATCCGCCGCGATTGATGAAAACATCTACTCGTCAAATCATACCACCGACTCCAACACGTATGGAGAGGCAGCAGGTTCATTGTCATGGGAGCTGTTGGCCCACTATATTGTTAGCAGCGATGTCTTCATATTTGCATTGTAGGAGTTTGATGTCAATGATGATTCGGAAACTTGAGAATATAGACTAGAGTTTGGATTTCTAACACACGTTTGCCTGATTCCCACATTACATGTGTACTTGCGAGATCTCGCTACAATGGGTGTCTTACGAAAGAGCAAAACATTGAGCCGACTACCAACTACCGAGTAGTAAATACAGTACGGAGTACCACCTTACAGTGGTCACTAAAAATAACGTTCCTCTCTCGCTCCACGATCTTTGAGTATCATCCACGAGCTTTGATTAAATCTGCAGCCTGATTTTAGAATTAGCAATCACTGAGCCCCCAACAACAATCTTTCTATACTTCGAGAGTTGAGATGAAACGAACCTTCTCAGCGACAGCATAAACACTCTGGCTAGTAGTAGCCCCCACCAAACTCGGAATAATACTAGCATCAACAACACTCAACCCCTCCACCCCATGAACCCTCAGGTCCTCACTCACAACACCTCCCCACTCCCGCGGCATCTTCGAACAAGTCCCAATAGGATGATACACAGTGGGTAGTAGGACATCCGTTCTTTTAGCCCAATCCCCAATCTCTTCATCGGTTGTCATCTCTAACGGGGGGTTGTACCACACTGGAGAAAGCTGTTTGATGATTCCATCTGCTAGAACGTATCTACGCATCAGTCTTATCATCTCAACAAAGATTTTGATATCTAGTGGATTCGACATGGCGCGGTAATCTACGACTGGTTCGCCCTCTGGATCTGAGGCGTTGAGCATGATGGTTCCCCGCGATAAAGGGTGAGAGTTCGTGAGCGCCGCATTTCCTGACGGTGCGTTGGCAATTTGTATCCAGCCCGTATTCTTAGAACGCATTCCTTTGGCGAGGACGCGGAGGTGAACTTTGTACCCCACAATGACTGTCGGATGGGTTCCGGGTGGAAAATAAGCTGCGGGATCTTGGTTTTCGGTTTGGTTGGCTAGATCTTGGTAGGTATCTGGAGAGATGACGGGAAAGGACACTAAGGCGTGAGATGCTGTGTTTCCCCATGCTGAATAGGGGCCTATTTAGAGTTTGAGTTAAGCGAGGCGTCGTCGCTTAGGACTAGGAGGTGAACTTACCGACTCGTGTTTTATTCCACGTTTCGTCAACTTCTGCTTGGTATGTGGCATTTGTTGCTAAAGCATCGAGATTTGGGAATGGCTGCGTTGTGACTAGGAGGTTTCAGTTTATCCCGACACAACCTATTCTTTTGCTGTTCAAAGAATATATGATATATGCAAGAACAACGAACTCACAATTATATCCCAAATTCAAACTAGTATGGTCCTGGAAATTCATTCCAACACCTGGTAACTCCTTCACAAGCTCAATTCCCGCCTCCTCCAACAACTTTCTTGGCCCCACACCACTTCTCTGCAATATCTGCGGCGAATGCACTGCACCAGCCGCAAGAATAACTTCCTTCCTCGCAAACACTGTTCTCCTCTCTCCAGTTCCTCGTGAAACAAAAGTTACGCTTTCCGCTTTTGGTTCTTTCCCGTCGGCAGTTACAAAGTTGATTTTTGAGACTTTGTGTTCGGTAATGAGATGGTAATTCAGTCGTGATTTATAAGGTTGATAATGTGCTGTATTGGAATAAGAGCGTGTAATCGTCGCTGGATCAACGGAGCTTCGAGCTGAATTTCAGTTCATAATAAATACACACCTCGAAAGACTTCTTACCTCGGAAACCACTGTGGTCCACTTTCTCCCTGACCATTATCATCCGGGTACTCAATACCTGGAATGTCTTTCCACGCTTCATACAAAATTTCTATTAGTGGCTTTGTTAGCAGTTTCTATTTCTTGGGAAAAGTATAGAGGGGAAACTCAACTAGTAGCGGGCCATTGAAAATTAGCCCAACTTGCCCAAACACCAGTTCCGTTCTCGCTCCCCCAATGCCTTCTATCATATCTAATCCCAAACTGCTTTGCCAGTTCTGGATCCGGTTCTTTGAACCTCGAAGCCTATTCATAGTCATCAGCCTCACTCCATTTTCCCCTAATCCTCAGATCACCATCTCGGTAATGCCTTAGAAACTCCTTCCAAGCCATACTAAACCTCAAACCAAAACCACAATAAAGAAAATCAACAACAAACCTTCAAGAAATACTCCCACATCCCTTTCCATCCCCACCCATCTTCACCCCCCTCCCCACCACCCAGCTCCTCCCACCTCTCATAATCGTCCCTCTGACCCCTCGGGAACGCCATCGCATTGATCGCCGAACAACCCCCCACCACCGCTCCCACAATCACAGGAACTTGGTAGGTACCCACACTCGTGATGTTAAACCTGAGCTGAGGCATGAGAGGGATGTGAGGTCTGTAGACGATACCGATAGTGGTTGGGTCACCGAAGGGGCCGAATTCGATGACTAGGACCGTATCTGTAGGTATGTCAGTGGATTTTGGGGGAAGGGGAAGGGGGAGTATGAGAAGAGGACTTATGGGAAATGGAAGGGAAGTTATACGATCCGGATTTTCAGATAGTCGGTCGGCAACTGTGAGACCTGATGTTCCCCCTCCTATTACGACGTAATCGTATAATTCTTCCACATCCTCTGTTCTCGTGAAGTGAGTCCCAAGGAATCCATCTTTGAGAGCTGCATTCGCATATCTTTCAAAGCCTAACACTGACACTAATGACAGAAATATGTGCAGCTTCATTTTCATTCCGCAGCTTCTTCTACCACAGCCTCTGTACAGGAAGTAGAGAAGCCTAGTCTTAAGTGGTAGAAGTGCAAAGCTCTTTTGAAATACGGAACTTATTTCCAAACGAAATCACCAGATTCTAGAACCTGAACTTATTATCAAAAGAATCCATGAATCCGTATCAAGTCTCCATATTCAAGGTACACATCTACCCACAGCGGGGAACCACAGCCCCACGTCCCCTATGTATAGTAAGCACGGCACACCAGTGACACCACACAATAGCCTAAACCCACCTGCTCCCCCTCCTCTCATTCGTTAGTTCGTATCCGATTCCAAGCCACTTCCCCAGCGCAAAAGATTGGCCATTAATCTTGTAGGCAGCGGATTTAATTACCGGACACGGGTAAAATACCTTCTGTACGGTTAAAGAGTAGCGGGCTGTAGCTAAGGATAGCTTGTTTGCATTTACAGAGTTATACAGTACTAAGGACGCGGCTCACTTGACTTCTCGTTACATCTTAATCTTGATATTTAAGATAAGGAGGTTTTTGGGAGTGCTAGTAACTTCAATCAATTACCAACTTAGCTTAACTATATATGAGTACTAATTTAACAATTACCCAACAAAAAGACCACCAAACATCAATGGAACATTCAGCACTTCATCCCCACTATTTGATCCATATCCAACAAACACAAGAAACCCAACAACCTTTATATAGTTCACTGTTTTAGACAGTACCTATCACATTTAGCTATCAGCCACAGGTACCGTGTAACCACACCCCAAGTCTCCAAGTCTCCAATTCTTCAACTCCTCTCTCTTCTCTCCCTTCAAGAAACACCTACTCGTAGATGAACCTGAACCTGGTCCTCACCTCAAAAACCCATAAGATACCCTACGTAGGTACTCTTCCCTAAATCTACAACTAAAGCAATTCAACACATACAAAACTCTCATTTGAATTATCTCTAAATTTCAATACTATAACCTACCCTAAGACACACAAACACACTAACATACAAACACACACATCTACACATCCCCCCAAAAACCAACTAACCCACCAACCAGATACCCATTCATAGTAGGTACCTACAAAGTTTCTCTACAGTACCTAGTGCACCAGGTGTATCTATATCTGTTGGTATCACTAGCGAAGTAATAGGATACGGTATAACTTTATTTGGTTATATTACGTAGAAGTTCTAAAGGAGAGTATGGTGTTCTAGCTAATATATAGAGTGTATACCGTACTATCTTAGATAGTAGTACGTAACCGCCCTCCTTTCTACCTAAGACCTGATTATACTAACACTAGTACTACTTTAAAAGTAGTAAAGATAGTAAAAACAGTACAAAGTACTTCGAATAGTAAAAGAAACTTATCGTTCTACCCTTTCCTTAGCCTTTTTAGTCTTTTTAGCCGCTTTTTCCACCTATTCGTTAGGTTTATACTATATCCTTGTTATAGAAACAGGAACAGTATGTGTGGTTTGTATGAATATAATAAGTGTAAAGAGCGAAGGTAGCCAGAATGGCCATATATATACAGGACAGATGCTACAGATGCTGAAGTAATTTATGACGCCTATATAGCCGTCACAATCCTGTTTATATTAATAAGTAGCTTTAAGGCGCTATTATACTTTAACTTAGTTATTACGTCGGCGGGGTTATTAGGTCCTCGAATCTATAGAAAGTTGTCGATCTCCCTCCTTTTAAAGGCTTCTCGAATTACTATTAGATCTACTATAAGGCGCTTCTCCTTTGTTATACTAAGTTTCATTACGTAATCCTAAATTAACTTGGAATCGGTATAAACTTCGAGTATTATTAGCGAATCGAGTATATTAAGAGTCTCCTTTATAAATATTATAATATTAAAACCGCTATTTAAAGTATATAGTTTAAAGGCTAATATATTTCTTATAACTCTTTTATACTTTATTAAACTCTAATAGAGTAAATTCTTACTTCCGCTAGCGTCTATAAGAACTAAAATAAATCTAAGTTATAATATTAGGTTCTTTAAATTCGTAAAAGCGCTATTATAAAATAATCCGAGTTTTATTATCTTATTATTAAGTAGTATATATTTTAGTTCTTAAGCGAAGTTATCTTTTATTTATTTAAGCCTTTTATTTAATTAATCGATATCTTTCTTACTAGGGTCTCTTATTTATATAGTAATAGATAAATTAAATATAACTTTAGGTTATATAACTATTACTAGATATACTTCGCGAGCTTATTAAAATTTATATTATTACTAAGTCGTTAGTTATTCTCTAACCTTACCTCAAGTTCTATAAGAATCTTTAGGTTTATTATAGACTTACTCGATCTACTTAGTCTATTTATCCTATATAAATAATAGTAAATTATTAGGTCCCTTTAGTATAACCCCTCTATTAAACTTAACTAGGTATTTATTTATTAATTACTTTCTAGGCCTAGTAGTTAGATTCGTAGTTACTAATTCGTTCTATTCGCGTTAAGCTAATTCGGGATTTATAAATATAAGAGTATCGTTCGTTTAGAGCCTAATAACTCCGTATACTTTCGACTTATTTATATATTGAGATCTTATATAAGAGATAGGTATTATATATCGAGATCTTATATTTTAACTAGTTAGTATAGAACTAAAGGTATATTTTAAACTAGTAGTATAGTTACCGGCCTTAGGTATACTATACTACGACTTCTTTATATATAATATTATACCCTTCTACTAAGGTTAAAGTAGATTCTTTAGAGAAGGAGCGTAAAATTAGCGGTATTAGTATAGTTACGTTCTATACTTATATAACCTAGTACTAGTATATAAGCGTTTATAGTCTACCTTAGCGGTAATACCTACTCTACTATATAGTAATAACACGGTTTCTATACTAAGGTTTTTTTATAACCGTAAGCCTTAATTAACTTATAATTTATAGTTACTTAAAGCTTACGGTTAATTTATGTAATTATAAATATAATTTAATAGTATCTTAGTTTTACTATTAAAATCTATATTATAATTAAAGATTAATAAATTATAAGTTTAGTTTTATAATACCTTAAAATTACTATAAAAACCTATTTTATAGTTATAGAATTATTTATTACATTATATATTTAAACTATAAAAAGAGTTTTTATAATTAAACTACTATAAATTCTATTTTTACTATAAAAACGAGTTTTTCGGTTATACTTACTAATAGCTAAAATTAGTTAACGGTTAGGGTAATTTAATTAGCTAGAGACTACTATAAGGTAGAACCTTTTTTTTACCTAAATCTAGACCTATACCTAGTAGCGCCTCTACCCTTTACCTTACCCTATATCTATTCTTATATACTTTAATAAAACTAGAAGTTTTTAAAGTATATAAGAAAAATAAATATAAGAGGAATATATACTTATATAAATCTAATATTCTAGTTAATATAAAGTATATAGTCTTCGGTTTTTATCTTCGCGTTAGATTTACCTAAGATATACTATTATTAAGCCTTTACTACTAGTACTATATATAAAATCTCGTTATATATTCTAGGTTTAGTAATCTAATAATTATAAAGTTACCTAAGAGTTTATATACTAGTACTATTAAAACCTAATTATTTATATTAATTCTAGTAACTAGGAACATTATTATAAATAGGCGAGTTTCCGTTCTAGAACGAAGTTATATAGTAAAAGTATTATCGATTCGGCTAATAGAATTACTATAGTAGTAAATAAAATCGCCTTACTTATAAATATAGCGCTTTTTACTATATTATATATATATTAGTATAAGAAGTTTTAAAAGTAGCCTAGTATTACTAAAGATTAATTATTATAATATAAAAGTCTAGATTTTAATAAGTACTTTTAGTAAAACTAATATACCCTTAACTTTAGCGCCTTAGCGCTCGCTAACTTTAGTATCTCTAAAAATAAGATTATATAACTTTGTATTTATTTATAATATAAAAGTATATAAACTATATATATAAATACTTAATAAAATAAGCGTATTCTAGTAGTACTACTTCTAGAATAATTAAGCGTTATAGTATTAAACTATAATAGGTAGAATATTCTATAGTATATAGGGTACTATAGGCGAGAAGGCGCTAAAGTTAGGGTATAAATTAGCCCTACTAAAGTATAAGGTAAAAACTTAGAGAACTCGGACTTTTTATATAGTAATAATTGTGACGACACGTACGATATGTTGCCCGTGGGCGTCCAAGGTGTAGGTTATGGAATCGTAGAACTGTCTATTCGAAGATTCTAAGCTGAGGAGAAGAGGAGAGCTCGAGAGAGCTCGAGTTTAAGTACATGGTGTGGGTCGCTGAGCGACGGCACGTGATACAAGTGGCACGTGATGGTCAGGACCGTCACAATAATTATAATTTAGAAAAGAATAGGTATTACTTACTTATAATTAAAAGCTAGCTTCTTATACTAGAAGATAGGACCCTTTCTAATACTAATAATATTTAGTAAGTTATATTCCGTAGCGTATACCTTCTTATAGCTTCTTAAGAATATCTTATAATATTCGCTTTAGATTTATATAATCGTAGTAGGTTTTAGATAGTTAGTATTAGAAGTAATACTAAAAAGTACTTTGTTATCTTCCTTAAGCTTAAGAACTATTTCCTATTTAGACCTTAGGAATAAACTATTAAATAATTTTAAATACTTACTATATAAATATATAGATTATTAAGTTAGATTAGGTTCTTACTATTAAAATATACCTAAAACTAAGAGCCGAATAGTAATTTCGTAGATAATTTATAGTAAAGAATCTTACTCTAGGTTTATATAGTTAGTATTATAAATAAGAGTCTTAAGTTTCTTAGATTATATTTATATTAGTATTATTAAGTAATTAATACATATTACTTACTTATAATAATCATTACTATTCTAAGTAGAATTAATAGCTAGAGTACTAAATTCTTTTATTATAAGCCCGAAATAAAGACTTATATAAGTATTAGGGTAAGCTTAATCCTTAGGTATTTAATACCCTTGTTTTAACTAAGAAGATTCTATACCCTTAAATCTAGGAATCTTAATATAATTAATTACCTAAGAAATTAAACCTCTTCGGCTAGGTCCTCGGTGTAATAGTTCTGGTTCCAGACCTGCCACGTGAGCTCTCACCGCCTGGCAGAATCCTGTATATTAGCATCGTTCAGAGCTGTCTTAGCTCTTCACCTTAGTATTCTAAGAATGGATTAGTTCTACTATTACACGTCGTTCTGCTCGGTTACACTCGGCTAGGGCTACTACTAGCTTTACGGCTTTTAGTAACTAGAGTAGATAGTCTAGAGTTTCTTAGTATACTTTTATTATTATTCTTAGCTAATACTATATAAGCTTTATATAACTTTTAGAATAAAGTTCGTGAAATCTTAATATCTACTTAAAGGATTTTCTTATTAAAGGCTAAAATAACTAGTAAAAGTACTAGTATATTAGATCTTACGATAGCTATAAAGGTTATAGTAATAGTATTTACTATAAATTCTAGTCTGTTTGAATTTATATTCTTATTAGTACGAAAACCCTATCTAATAGCTTAGGCGAAAAGGGGTTTAATATAGTTATCTTAAAGAAATATACGAAGAAGAACTAGAATAATAATTAACTATCTTATATATTACTATATAGAGTATAAGCTAATATAATAAGCTAGCCTATAGATTTATTAGTATATATAATAATATAAAATAAACTATAGAATAAACTATAGAACTTATAAGGGTAGTATTTACTATTTTAGCGGGAATAGTATCTTTCTTAGAATTATAACGTATTTAGGAAGTACTTTAGCTATAAGGATCGAGTCTTTTAGTATAATATATATAAGTTTTACGATTCTATTATACTCTAAATTTAGAATTAACTAGGTTACTTAATATAATATCTAATACTAGTTGTAATAGGTTGGTACCCAGGATAAAGCACGGCTATGGAGTAGCTATGCACACGCACGTGCCTTCCCCTCTTTTCGTACCTTACCGCCATATCGTCAACGCTTAGAGCAAGAAGCTCTGACAAGGCATTAGAGACTTTACTGGCACGAAGAGCCTTCTCTTCTCTTCTCTTCTCTCTTTATTTATTCTCTTTGGAAATATATTACCTTTTACTTGTACTATACACTTTGTATATAACCCGTGACATTAGAATAAACTCTTCCTACATCTTTACAAGACTCGGGAATATACAATAACGAGTAAGCTAGTACTCTGAACTGAAGACCCAAGAAAACGAGTAAGCCAGTACTCTGAACTGAAGACACACGAAAACGAGTAAGCCAGTACTCTGAACTAAAGACCTACGACGACGAGTAAGCCAGTACTCTGAACTGAAAACCACGACAACGATACTATATATAAGAAAACGAAAAACCTCTAGTTACACGGAAGTATCACATATCGCAACCATAAGAAAAAGTACTAAAAAGACAAAAACAATATATAATAGAGGGAGTTACAACAGAAGGAAAATTAGCACTATTACTTTAAGAACAGAGCCTAGCTATGTTAGCCCCCCCTTAGTTCGAAGCGTACGTTTAATCGCAGAACGTAACAATAGCTACGATGGCAGTAAGAATCGACGCTCTAAGCGAGAGTACTCCTACCGCTACCTCTACCCTACCTTTGCTACAAGGACCTCCCTAGTTTAGCTAAACTCCTGGGATAGGAAGTCTAATAGCACGTCCAAAGCTACGACTACTAAATGTAGCGAAATTCTCAGGTATCGACCTAATACTTTACTCCTAGTTTGAAGGCTAGCTCGAAGCCAAACTCGACATAGACGGAGCTACTATTAGAAGTGAGAAAGAGAGGGTCTAGTACGCATTTGGACGACTAGAAGGGGAAGCCGCTGCCAAGATTTGGCTATAGATAAAGATAGTAAAGGATAATAAGTCTCTAACTATCCTAGGACTAGTTAGGTAGATAAGAACACTTTTTCAAGACTTAAGAAGTATATAAAAAGCCCTAAGTAAACTTAATACTCTAGAGCAAGGTAAGAAGCCTATCTTAGAATTCCTTATAGAATTCGACTATCTTCTTCTCGAAGCCGAAGGATATAGATAGGTAGATACGATTAAGAAATCTCTCCTTAAAGCAACTCTATTAACTTTAATTATAAGAGGCCTTATTAGTACCCTAGAAGTAGAAACCTACACATACTACTATACCTAATTAAGGCTTGTTAGTAATTAATAAGAGGAACTCAAGGTTTATACAACTAGCTAGAATTAGAGGCTATTCTAACAAAGAAGCTAAGCCTAGCAAATAGTAAACGAGGACATAGTTATAACAGGAGTATATAGAGTTTAGACTAATAATAGGGAGGCTCCCTAGGGATCAGATAAGGAGATGGCCTAGAGAAGAGATTAAGGTCTCTGCCTCTGTTATAGTAGCGTAGATTACTTTTTAAGAGGCTACCAAGTATAACTATCTAACAAAAAGTCTATAAATAGTAGAAAAATAGTAATACAAATCTTATTAATATCTCCCTCTATAAGTAATAGGAGGAAGGCTAAAGAAGAAGGAGATAACGACTCCGAAGAGTCGGGAAAAGAATAGCTTCTAGGAAAAGACGCTACTAGAAGCATATAGAGAAAGAGGTAGTTAAGGAGTAGAAAGAGTTTAAGAAGAATTTAATAGATAGTGTTCCTTTTATTATATTAGCTTTACTTAATAAAAGTTGTTTTACAAAGGCTCTAGTTAATACTAGTTCTCTATTATATAGTCTTATTAACTCTTACTTTACTACTCGCTATAATCTCCCGCGTATGAAAATTAGGCCTATCGGTCTTACGGCTTTTGACTAGGAAATAGGAGGAACAGTTATAGAAGTAGCGTACTTCCTACTAGATATTAATAGATACTAAGAAAGACGAATTTTCTATTATATAGTACCTTACTTAGTAGACTATAATATAATCCTAGGTATACCTTAGATTATAAAACAAGATATATAAATTAATAGCCTAGAATTATAGCTTTGTATTATAACTATAAATACTTTAGTTTATAACCGAGCTCGTAACTATAAGGAACTAGCTCTAGACTATATCGAAATCTTAGTAGTAGCCTTTACAAGATAGACTAGAGGAAAGAGAAAACATTAGATAGAAGTGTTTATAGCTAGTATAGTAGATATCGAGAAAGCCCTAGTAAAGAAAAAGAAGACAGACCCTTATATAACACTCCCAAAGTAATATCATAAGTTTTTAGACCTTTATAGCTAAGCGAAAGTAGATACACTACCTCTACTCCGGGGACCAGGTATATACCACAAGATTAAGCTAGAACAGGTGAACGGCAAGGAACTATAAGTACTATAGGGACCTCTTTATAACATGTCGAAGGACGAACTTTTAGTACTCCGACAGACTCTTACGAAGTTACTTAATAAATAGTTTATCCGAGTAAGTAACTCTCCGGCGTCGGCGCTAGTCTTGTTTGTACGAAAACCTGGAGGTGGACTACGTTTCTATGTAGACTACCGTAGCCTAAACCAGATTACAAGGAAAGACCGCTACCCCCTCCTATTAATCTACGAGACGCTACGAAGTATAGGCTAAGCGAAGTAGTTTACAAAACTCGAAGTTATAGCTACGTTTTATAAGATTCGGGTTATAAAGGGAGACGAGTACAAAACTGCCTTCTAAACAAGGTACGGCCTCTATAAGTAGATAGTTACCCCCTTTGGACTAGCAAATACTCTAAGTATATTCTAACGATATATTAACTAGGCGCTACGGGATTACCTCGACGAGTTCTATTCCGCGTATATAGATAATATCCTAATCTATATAAATAGGGACCTCCATTAACACCGAGAACATATATAAAAAGTCTTCCTACGACTACGGGAGGCGGTGTAACGAATACTCAAACTGGCTAACTAAACTTGGCTGGGTGTTCGCTGGTTGGTATGCTATGATAAGAAGAAGACTATCGGGTTGTTCACTTGGAAGTGAACTCGTTACTTATATCAAAGATGTCAAACAATATAATAAGATTGATAACTAAGTTAAGTACAAAGCTCCTATCTAATGGCAGACGTGCTAGTCTTATATAGAACCTTCATACTCTTTTGGATCCCAAGATCCAAAGCTCCAAGTAAAGCTCCAAAAGCTCCATGCGAGGCTCCAAAAGCTCTATGCAAAGCTCCTGCAAGCTCCAATGATCACGTAACAATAACCAATAGAAATCCTTGGATCGCTTAGCTATTCTAAGCGATCCCTATTTACTATAAGAAACCTGGATGTGCCTGTCGAGGGTTGCGCCTCTTATTATAACAAGTATTACGTGAACACGTGATTCGTAATACTATCCCCTTTTTAGCTTAGCTTGGTCCCCAAGCTTTTAAGTACGACTAAACAAATATCGTTAGAGGGTTAGCGACCTTCTGTTCTCTTTATTATGTCCTCTAAGACCCAGAAGTATAAGTAACGAATACTACTCTTCGAAACTATATAATCCTACGGCTCCAAAATCATGCCTTGTTCTAACTATCGTCGTTATAACCGAAAGTGCTTTGTTTTAAATGATAAGTCGCAAAAGTGCGGGGAGTACGTTCATCGGGGTGTTCGATGTAACGCCCTTTAGTCGGCTAACGATAATCTTCAGAATATCCGTCTCGAAGAAGAGCAACTAAAATTTAAAAGAGATATAGCTTTTGAAGTAGCCATAGCTAGTTTAGCTCGTGTCCACGAGCTAGAACAGCGTTAATAGGAACTTCGCGAGCGGGGAATCGATATGGTCCGTCGTGGCCTAAAAACCCTCGACGAACTTAATACTACTAAGGAACGGGAGAGGGAAGAGAAAGAAGAAGAGGAGAAAACGAAGAGGGAGGAGGAGGCCGCCCGACAAGCGGCTCTTCCTAACCCTGACGTTCCTAATTCTTTTCCTAACCTAGGTCTCGACCTAGCCTTCCTTGCGACCTTCTTAGATGATCCCGAAATATAGGCAACCCTAGGTTTCGGCGGTGGAACTCCTGAAGTTCCTCCGAGTACTAGGTAATGTTTTTTCTAGGTTCCTAGGTGTTTTCCGAATGTAGGTAATCTAACTATTTAATCAAGTACTTAATCTATCCTCTAATAACTCTACAGTCAAGAATCTTCTCGACCTCATATTTAGCGTTTAGGTTAACTAGTTAAATTTCTGTGTATGGGGCTAGTAGTACTCCCGGTAGTGCTAGTTCGAGCAGGGATATATAGAATACTAGGTGGATGTTCATTATCTCTAGTAGTACCAATTTATAATTCAATAGTCCTCTGACTTTCTTAATTTTGAATAGTCCGAGTTTCTTATAGTCTAGTTTATTACTCGGTCTCCTTATATTAATGTTTTTCCGTACAAGGTAGACTTTATCCCCCTCTTTTAACGTTGGCTCCTGACTACGTCGTTTATTATAGTAGTACACGTTTCTTTCTGCCACGAACTACAATTCACTTGCGAGTTCTATATACAAACCTTTAATTTTCGAGACCTGGATACGGGCAAGTTAGTTATCTATTGTCGTAGCTAATAGTTCTCGATACGCTTCTAATTTATACCCAAAGTTAGCGTAGAATAGCGTAATAAGTATTGTTTCCGTTATTGAGCTATTATATACGAATTCTGCTAGTGGCAGTAGTTTAACCTAATCGTCCTATTAGTAATTCACATAGTAACGAAGGTATGTTTTAACCACTTGATTCATACGTTCGTTCCCTCTATTTGTCTAGGGGTGAAATACTATCGATAGCTTTCTTTTCACTCCTAAGCGCTCCGTAAGTACTATCTAGAACAATAAGGTAAAAAGCTTGTCTCTGTCTAAGATAATCTCTTCTAGTAGTCCATGTTTCGAGACTACTTCCCTAAGGAATGCAAATGCTAGTTCCTCGGCTGTACTTGACTCCTTGTATAGTACTAGGATCATGTATTTCGTTAGCCTTTCTATGATAACTAGGATCGAGTCGTACTCGACGCTTGTCATCGGATCCTTAGATTTCGGTAATTTTACTATAAAATCCTAAGAGATCGACTTCCAAGGGGTTGGTAGTATCGGAGTAGTGCCCATCTGTCCGTAGGGGGTATAGCGGGGAGCCTTGCTCCTGATATAGGTATTACACTCCGCTATTACTTCCTTAACTATAGCTACTACTTTCTTAATATAGTAGTTCTGTCTAATCCGTTGGAGAGTTTAGCGAACTCCTTAATATCTATGGGCCGGTGCCGTATAGTATTCCGTAACGAATTCTTTTATATATGAGTCCGGGACCTAGATCTTGCCGTTCTTTGTTTTTTCGATCTTGTCTTGTAACTACGCTACTCTAATTTTATTGTCCTAAGGGCTCTCCCTGGTTATAGTAGCGATTTCATAAATCGTTAGGGCAAGGTCTCCGTTCTCAAGAGTCTTTAAGATCGTAATCTTTTTGTACTCCTTGTCTCCTTCGTAGCCTAGTTTCCGGCTAAGCGTATCTGCTTGTACGTTCGACGTTCTACTAATATAACGAATCACGATGTCGAATCTAGCTAGGATTTGCGACCACCTAGCGAGTCTCCTATTACTAAGCTCCTTGGTTGTTGTAAATGTCTTCAGATTCTTATAGTCAGTGAGGACAGTTACCTAGTACTTTGTACCCTGAAGGTAAATCTTCTAATGCTCTAAAGCCAGGACTATAGCAAGGAGTTCTTTCTCAAAGATACTATAGTTCTACTAAGCTAAATCCAATGTTTTCGAGAAGTATGCGACAGGTATTAGCTTCCCGTTCTCATTGGGCTATAAGTATACAGCTCTAATAGCAGTGTCCGAAGCATCTGTCTCAACAGTGCTTAGTTTATCGACGTTGTGATTCCTAAGGATTAGCTCCTTAGCGAATCGCTTCTTAATTTCCTAAAATGCTTGTTCCGTCGTCTTGTCCTAGGAGAATGTCTTATCTTTCCTAGTTAAGTCCGTTAGGGGTTTAGATAGTCTAGTATAGTCTACTATAAACTGTTAACAAAAGTTAGCGAATCCCTAGAATAATTAGACGTCCTTAACGTTCTCGGGTGATTTCTATTCTAAGATTACCTTGATTTTATCTAGGTTAACTTCTATTTAACTAGGGCTAATTACGTATCTAAGGAAGATAGTACAAGTTATTCTAAACTCGTACTTCGATAACTTAAGGCGGGAGTCTACGGCAGCGAGTCTCCGTAAGACCTCTTTAACGTGTCCCTGATGGTCTTCCTTTCGTTCTAAGTATACTAGAACGTTGTCTAGGTAACAGATAATAGTTACTCCTAGAAGGTCTTCTAGAATACTATTGTTTTGTCTCTAATAAGTAGCTAGTGCGTTCGTAAGTCCGAATGGTATTACATTGTACTTATAGAGTCCTAATGGCAAGACGAATACCGTCTTCTATTTATCTCCCGGCTTAATCCTAATTAAGCCAAAAGCATTTCGTTGGTCGAGCTTAGTAAATATCTTAGCTCGGCCTAACTTGTCCCGTAAGTATTAGCCGGTTAGTAACAGATAAGCGTCCTTAACCGTAGCATTGTTAACTTCTTAGTAGTTAATATAAGCTCTACCTTTTAGATCGTCCTTTTTCTTGGCGATCAGTATGTTCGAAGCGGTCGGTGACTCTGACTTCCGAATATATCCTTTCTTAATTCCCTCCTTAACGTACTCCTCGAGTAGCTAAAGGTTCCTCTAATTATAAGGTCGAAGCTTTTGCTTCCTGAGGTTATGACCCTCTTTTAGTTTAATCTCGTAATCTCATAGGCGATGTTCGGGAAGGGTACGTATGTCCTCCGGGTTCTTGAACAGATCCTTAAATTCTCTATACTATATAGGTAACTCTAAATCGGCTCCTTCGCCGACCTGTGGAGGACCCTTTCCTAGGTGTCCGGGCTCTCTAGAAGAAGTAGCGTAAACTTTGTTCCGGCCTTGTAGTTATTCGTACGAACCCTTGTAACTATAATAACTAAAGGTGATCTTTCTTACCTTCTAATCGATATCTAGATTATGTTCTCTAATCTAAGGCATACTAAGAATCGCTTCCTTGCTTCCCATTTCAACGATATCGAATTATATGTCTAAATAGTGTCCGTCGATAGTAGTTTTCGTTAGAATAGTACTCTAGTTAATTATTCCGTTCTAGTATCCTATTTCTGTCCCGTCTACTACTATTAACTAGTAGAGTACTATTTTCCTGACAGGGACGTTTAGCTTCCTAGCTAAGTTCGGGGAAAGGAAGTTTCCTATAGCTCCCAAGTCTATTATTACTCGGAGTTCCTTCCCTCGTATAACCGTAGTTACTACTAACTATTAGTCTCCAGAAGTAGCGTAGATCTCCTTGTCCTAGCTAGCGTAGCGAACTAGGAATAGATGTCTATCTCGGCCTCTCGTTGGTAAGAATAAGACTCTTATCTCGTCTACCCGTTCTACTATATATGTTCTATCTACGTATAGGTCCAACTATACCTTCGGGAGGTCTCCTACGAAGTTTGGCTTAGGTTGGCCAACGAACTCTAGTTCGCTTACCCATCTTTATTCGCTAGTCTATAGAGTTATGTCGTATACCCTCTAGGTGTCTCCGACCTGTGGTAGTGGTTCTAGATATACCTCCTCTTAAGGTTCGTTATCTAAGTCATTTTCGTTGTAACGCTTAGTAGCTTTAATAACCACTTGTCCTAACGGGATATTTTCGAAAGTTATCTAATAGTCGTTATAATTGGTTACCTTATAGGCGGTTAGGGTGACTAGCTTGCTACTATAAGTAGCGTGCGGGCTCTAGAAGTCTAACTTTAACCTGTCTATGTAGACCTATCTATTACCTAATATAAAGGTCCTAATAAATGTCTAATTTTCTCCGACCTCGGGGTTCCGCTTAGACGGATTATATTCGTCCCCTGAGGTGCTATCTGATAATCCTAACGATTCTGACTCGTCGGACTCGTGCCGCTTATTCCCTTGTAACTAGAGGGGCAGAGAGTATTTATCGTTAGATCTCGTAGCGTAGTACTCGTTAAGTTCTGAGTCGTTCTCAAGCTAGGTATAGATCCCTATTTCCTCGAGTTCGTCGCTAGTTAATATTCTTTTTTTAAGTATAGCTATTTCTTTCCTAGCTATAGTATTAATTTGCTTCGTTCCTTTCTAGGGTTTCTTCGTATCCTTTGCGCGGCACTTGTTTACTCGATAGCCGGATTTGCTATAAGAGTAATATAAGTTCTACTCGCGTCTTCGGTTACGTTCCTCCTAAGAAAGGCCTCCTTCCCGCGGGAAGGGTTTCTTTTCGGCAGCGTTTACTTTACGGCCTTTTCCGTGATAGGGACGATTCTATCGCTTGTGTCCCTTAGACTAATTCTCCTGCTTCGGGGATAACTTCCTAAATTCCTAAAGACAGTTGTCTAACTAGATAATAGTCTTAATTATAGTTGTAATATTTAAGAAGGTTATGTTTTGTCTTGCTATCTCCTTACGGAGATACGTCTTAAGTCCCCTTTGGAATAATTCCATAAGTGTAGGGGCGTCCTACCCTAATTTGTTCCTATATCGCTGGAACTCGTTAGCGTAGTCAATAGCTGATCCGGTTTGTCGTAAACCTAGAAGGTTGCGTACCGTAGTACGGACAGCGTCGAAGTCTCCGAAGACTCGTCGAATCGCCTGTTTGAATCCTCCCTAAGACCTAAACATAGCCTTGGTTATAGTCATGTTTCCTCTATTGTTGTCGAAGTAATCCTCGAGGTAAGGCTAGGCCTATTCTAGCGCTGGTCCCCTAAGGTAGGAGACAGCGAAGATTAAGCGGAAGCTATAGTCGTCCTCGAACTTTTCTTTATTGAAGTTAAAGTAGATGTCTATCTAAAGAAGGAACAAGTCAAGTTCCGTTCGCTTCCCGTTGTACGTATTAGGCATCTTGACTTTGATGTTTTCAAGTGCCTTGACCTTGTACGGGTTAGGTGTATCTAGTATACTGTCGTCGTCGTCGTCGTCGTCGACGTCTCTTAATCGAGGAGTGTTAATGTTTGTCGTAGCAGTCCCTCCGCTAGTTTCGGGGAGGTTGACTCGGCTAGCCTAGGGGCTGGTGGCCGATCCTGCTGCTAGGGTAGTGGGAGCCATCGTAATAGTTTCGACTTAAAGCAGGTGCTTAAAGTGTAACGAATACTTAAACTGGCTAACTAAACTTGGCTGGGTGTTCGCTAGTTGGTATACTATGATAAGAAGAAGACTATCGGGTTGTTTACTTGGAAGTGAACTCGTTACTTGTATCAAAGATGTTAAACAATATAATAAGATTAATAACTAAGTTAAGCACGAAGCTCCTATCTAATAGCAGACGTGCTAGTCTTATATAGAACCTTCATACTCTTTTGGATCCCAAGATCCAAAGCTCCAAGTGAAGCTCCAAAAGCTCCATGCGAGGCTCCAAAAGCTCCATGCAAAGCTCCTGCAAGCTCCAATGATCACGTGACAATAACCAATAGAAATCCTTGGATCGCTTAGCTATTCTAAGCGATCCCTATTTGCTATAAGAAACCTAGATGTGCCTGTCGAGGGTTGCGCCTCTTATTATGACAAGTATCACGTGAACACGTGATTCGTGACAGGCGGGCCTATAGCTAGATATTAACAAATGCGAGTTCGAGGTGAAATTAACAAAGTACCTAGGTTTTATTATCGATATAGTTTATAGGGTACGAATAGACCTAGCAAAAGTTAGGGCTATCCTCGAGTAGTAAGTACCAAAGAGCGTAAAAGGAGTTAGGAGCTTCCTAGGCTTTGTAAATTTCTATCGACGTTTTATTAAGGACTACTTAGAGATCTTACTTCCTCTGACCAAACTTACCTACAAAGATTAAGCCTTCTCTTAGACAGAAGAAGCAGAAAAGGCCTTCTAAAAGCTAAAGTACTTGTTTACTTAAGCCCCTACACTTGTCTAGTTTAACTCCGAGAGAGAGATAGTTATTAAGTACGATTTATCTAGGTAGGCAATAGGGGGTATACTTCTATAGTTCGACGAAGAGGGAGTTCTACGCCCCTGCGTATTCTTCTTAAAGAAGAACGCACCTACTAAGTATAACTACGAAATCTACGACAAGGAAATGCTAGTAATTGTTAGATGTCTAAAAGAATAGGACGTAGACCTACGCTCTATAAAGCACTTTTAAATTCGAACCGACTATAAGAACCTAGAGTACTTTATAATAGTACGACAACTTACGGAACGCTAAATGCGATGGTCACTACTACTGTTACGCTATAACTTCTTAATTAGCTATATTCTAGGAAAGGAGAACAAACGAGTAGACGCTCTATTAAGAAGGGAACAAGATATGCCGGCCGACAGTAGCGATAATAGGTTATAGTATTGTAAGGTACAACTACTAAAACCCGAAGCTATTAAGGGACTTGTGGTAGGTTATATAAGAGTATCCCCGGTTACACTTCGATTATTATCAAGGGGAATAACACTACCTATACTAGAAGACCCAGAAACGCTAATTGTACTTAACTAGCTTATAGCAGATAACAATAATACCCCCTAGCCCTCCGAACTAGAACTACTTTAGGCGGAAGCTAAGGAAGGAGACGAAGGATATAAGAAAGCGCTGTAAGCTATATAAGAAGGGAGAAGACTATTCCTAATTAAGCTAAAGCTCTAAGTCTCTATTACTGAATACGAAGTATTAGCGACAAAGAAGCTCCTCTTTAGAAACCGGCGCTGGGTGCTAGACTCTAGAGAGCTACGTACTAAGATGATCTAGTAAGTCTACGACTTAATTATATATAGGTACCTAGGAAGAGAAGGGATAGTAGCTGTTCTATCACAAGGCTATTTCTGGCTAGGACTGTCGTAAGATGTTAGAAGATTTGTCCGAAATTATAATAAGTGTAGAGTAAACAAAGCTTAGAGGGACTGGAGGCAGGGATTTCTAAAGCCCTTACCTATTCCTGATCAGGTCTAGTAAGAGCTCTCTATTAATTTCATCGTCGAACTTCTAGAGAGTAGAGGCTATATAAATATCGTCGTTGTTATAGATAGGTTAAGCAAAGATATAGTCTTTAATGGACTACCAGATATTAAAGTAGAGACAGTAGCAAAGTGGTTTATACGGAACGTTTACAGCTAGCACGAGGTCCTAAGAGCGGTTGTATCAGACAGGGGCATACAATTTGTAGGGGCCTTGTAGACAAGAGTTTACTAACTTCTAGGGATTCAAAGGAGGCTATCGACAGCTGGCTACCCTAAGACAGATAGCTCTACTAAGCGAATAAATCAAACTCTTGAAACCTACCTACGTATGTTTGTCTCCTACGCCTAGGATGATTAGTACGATATACTTGTGAAGGTTCGATTTCGAGTTTTATAGTGAATGGATTCGCTTGAGTGAATAGGGGTATTCGGTATTCCGTAGCTATTTAGTTAGTTCCACCGCGAGGAGTTCTCTCCTTCTCTCCTTGCGGACAATCTAATCAATACCCCACCCTGACAATACTACCCTCTGCTTAACTAGGGGTAAAAGGGCGGAACGTAGCTTTAATAGGAGTAAGCCCGTTTTTCTTGTCCCACGGGTACAATTTAGATCCTTTGGATTTAAAGGCAGACCTAGGACCTCTCTAAGCTAGGAACTCCCTAATCCAAGCAGCGGATGCAATGGTCCGGAAGCTGAAGGAAGCAAGAGAATAGGCCTAGGCATCAATAGCAGCAGCTCAGCAAACTTAACAAGAGGTAGCAAATCGAAAAAGGCAACAGTCTCCAGGGTTTAAAGTAGGGGACAAAGTCTGGCTAAACTTAGCCAATATACGTATAGATCGACCAGCAAAGAAACTTGATGCTAAGCACGCTAAGTTTACAGTTATCGAGATTATAGGCTCCCACAGCTATAGACTTGATACACCCCCTGGAGTTCATAATGTGTTCCACAGCCAACTTCTTCGAGCAGCCTCAGATGACCCACTTCTAGGACAAGTTCAAGACGACTCGCAACCAGGACCAGTAATCGTTGGTAAAGAAGAAGAATGGGAGGTGGAGAGGGTACTATTAACAGTTCTTAATTAGCGAGGTCTTAAAAGTAGATATAATGAAAATCCTTGTTGTTACGTAAAGTTAGAATTAATAAAACATTTAGCAGAAGCGCCAGAGTCGAGCAGAGAGTATATAGATAAAGTCAGGTTCTTAGTCTTATCTAATAATCTATATAGAATCTCTATTATATTCTTCTATCTTTCTTCTAGCGACAACAATACTAAGTTTATCTTCTTCTTTCGACGTCTCCGGCGGCGACTATCGTCGGAGACTAGGCTTTTCCCTTATTTAATCTCTTCTTCTTATCCTCCTTTGCTTTCAAAGCTGGGCAGACTAGCTTCGTATAATCTGAGCTAGAGTAGTAGAAACAAAGGTTATACGTAACCTGAAACTCGCGGTGAGTATCTCGTTCGTCCTGATTACGAGGGAGTTGTTTATCGTCGATATACTTCTAAGTCTATATAGGTTTAGTACTAACTCGGGTAGTATCGATTTCTATAGGTTCGGTAGTATTATTAACGACGGTCGAGGCTTGGGAGGGCTATAGAACCGTAAAAGCGTTAGGGGTTAACTTCTTAGCGTAACTAGGTCCGTAAATAGCTAAGTAAGTGTAATAAGAATCCTTTATAAGAGAAATTATTATATCTAACGTAATATCTTCGTTATAGCGCCCACCGAGTAAAACCTGACGCCTAACTCTAGGGTAAAGGGCTGCCTTTAAAATAGACACCGCCTGAAATCTATTCGTACTAGTAGCCGACGTAAGGTTCTGCTAACAGAGCAAGAATTCAATAGTATTACGTTGTCCTTGTATCTTGTTTAAAAGCTTCGCTATAGTAGTCTCGCGGCTAAACTTGTCCCTAAATATAGTTGTCAAATAATCCGTTATATCCTTAACTATATTTATACTATTATAGAAAGCGGCGTCTAGAGTAAGATAATAATCAAAGTGTCGTCGTACATTCACTTCCAAAGCCCCTAGAACGTATCTTATATAGCTAACTTCGTCTGGCTACTAATCCGAATTCACTTGTAATTTAATATAGAGGTCCTACAAAAAGCTCTTCAAGTCCGCTAGCTTGTGTCTATCTTTGCTACCAAAAGGAACTAGGTCTCGGTACGCGGGAGAGCGCTTCGGAATAGTAGGAGCAACAATAGAAGCGTATTATACTAGGGCTTAATTTCGGAAGAAGGTCGTATTCTGTCGTTCGTAAGCGAGGTTATTCTCAAGTTATTAAACTTGTAATTTCGTATTGCCTACTAGCGTAGCACTTAGTTGTTAAACTTGAGCCTAAAGAGTCTAAATTTGTCCTTAAAGAGTCTAGTTTTGACCCTAGGCAGTCGTAAGGTCGTCGCGTACGGTAACAAGTTGTTGATCGAGGTTAGTACTTATATCCTCTAAAGTCTTGTTCGTAGCAATAAGTCGAGCGCCTTCCTAAATAAGGTTAGAAATAGCGCGAATAAACTAGTCGTTATTAAACTGGAAGAGTTGGCCTAACTACTCGTATAAAGAGGTATTAGGCAAGAGAGCGCGATAGTCCTCGTAGGACGTCTAATCGGAAAGAGTGTCCATTACGAGTTCGACGACTATGTTAAATTGTAACTCTAGATCGTAAGAAGGCGATTAATATGTTAGGGTATTACTAGGAGCGTACAAGGACAGTTCTAGAATATAGTTGAGATTAATCGCGAGTTAGCTAAGAAGTCCTAGAGCTAGCTATTAATTATACGTAATAAGAGGCCACGTATTACATTTACTAAGCGAAGCACCAAAAACTATGCCGAGCCACATTCACGCCCTCACAGGCGTCGAGGTAGTAGCGGGCCGAGGGCGGGGTCGGGTCAAGGGGCCGGGGTAAGAGCGAGGGGTTAGGGTAAATAAGGAGCCTACTACTAAAAGCCTTTACTAAAAGCCTTTATAAAGAGGGTCTAGGTACTAAGATAAGATACAGGCAGGTTTACTACTTATTAGTTATCTATACTAGTAGTAGCCGTGATTTTACTATCGGGTAATAATAACTTGTCAGGGTGGGATATTGATTAGATTGTCCGCAAGGAGAGAAGGAGAGAACCCCTCGCGGTGGAACTAACTAAATAGCTACGGCCGAATACCCCTATTCACTCAAGCGAATCCATTCACTATAAAACTCGAAATCGAACCTTCACATAACTACTACACTACTATACTTATACTATATACCTATTTCTATAGTTAAGTGATTCTAACCGCTACCTTTACTATAGTATTATCTAATTAATTATTCTTAAATCGTTAACTAAATTTAACCGTTACTACAACATCTTTTTTCACGAACTAGATTTTTTGTTCTAAACGATCTAGTTACTTCTGCTTTAGACTAAAGCGCTAATTTCCTTCCGAGGACATGTTCTCTCGAGCCCCTCCCCCGTCTCCTACCCCCTTTAACAGGGGGGAAAAAGGGGCAGGGAATCGCCCCCTCCCTCCCTTACCTAACATCTAGGCCTAATTCGTCTCTAGTACCTCAAAGGTGCTAGAGAGGAGTAAGGTCGGACAACTATTCTATGGTGGGACTATAGAAGCAGTCGATAGCTACCTAAGTTTAATTGTCGACCACGCTCTAGCGGATATACTCTTGTCTCTATTAGAACTCTGTAACTAAATAGCGACCCTCTGCCTCTTGTTCTACTACGTATATACAACCGGTACCCCACCTCTTACAAACCAGCCCTCCTAGTAACTCACTCCTCTCCGTATCCTAGCTAGGAAAGACGCCCCTACCCAACTCTCTCCCCCTCCGTCTCCCTTAAAAAAATCTTCCTTCGCACAGACTGCTAAAGCCTTGGCAGCCTCGAAGCTAGTTACGAAGCTAGCCTCGTCATACGCCTCTATACTTCAAAGTAAACAAAACAACACCTCGCTTATCCCTCCCTAGTCTACCTAGGTCTCTAAAGGACTTAAAAAGAGGGACGACCTCCGTATCTTCGTCCGCCTCGCCCCTGACGCCCCTAAGCGTAGACTATCTAGCTACGCTATTCTTTCGGCCCTCCGTAACCCTAGAATTAGATGTAAAGACCTTGTTCAAGGGGTACTCCCTATCGCTTCTGGATTCGCTATAACTGCTACTAGTAACAGCGTATAATAGACTCTCCTGTCCTCAAAGAAGGCTAGTATTCAGACCCTATTCCGCGCCGCTTATATCGAGTAGTCTATAAATTGGGCTCTATTCCGAGCTTCCCTTATTCCTAGAAATATTAAGTTAGTAGAACTCGACGAGCGAGGCAAGATTATAACTACCCTCCGACCTACTACTTAAGAGGATATTATCCTAGTATTAAAGGAAGCTTTTAAAGTCGCGCTAGCTAGAGCGATCCTTACCAAGAACTCTCGACTAGACAAGAACCCATATACTTCCTAGAACATCTTCTTTAAAGACTCCGACGCCGAGACTGTAAATAGCTTCCTAGGGGAGGTTAACCTCTTTAGTACCCGAGCCTACCTTCGTCCTATTCTAAAGAAGGTCAAGATCATCTAGTATACTAGATACTAGGACTAGTATAATACTAGAGTCTGTAGGAAGAAAGAACGATGCCGGGCCTACGGTAGTAATAACTATTCCGAAGTAAACTACCCAAGGTATATTATCTATACCTAGTATAAGACTAAATGCCTTCACTGTCAAGGGCCCCACGTAGCAGACGATCCTAGGTACTAACTACGCCCTAGGCCGATAGGCTACTACTCTACCGAGAATAGGAAGACTATTATTCAAGGCTATAACGAAATGCGCCTCCGAAGCGAGGAAGACTCCCCCTGTCAGCTCTCCGACACTAATATAGGGGACCCGGCGACCCCTATTAGCACTGCCCTGGCTCTCCTTCCTGTCCATAGCCAGGCTCCCCCCCTTAGTAGCTCTAGTCTTTCTACCCTCGGCCCCTCCACACCTACCCTTCTATAAGTAGGCATTAAGGAACGAATATTAGCCGTAGTCTATAGATCCTACAGATTAATACCTATAGGTACGGCTCTTACTAGGAACTTATCCTATAGATAGCCTACGAGAACCGAGTCGATATTGTTCTTGTCTAAGAGCTGTATATCTACGCTTAGCTTACCCAGTAGATTACAAGGAGACACCTAAACTACGACTGCCTCGCACCGATTTGGGATTAGAATCTAGGCCCTCTACGGGCCCTTACCTTTATCCGGAAGGGGGTTAGGGTTCTAGCGAATCAGCTTCCACCCTCTTATACCCTCTCACGAGACCTTGTTTACCTCGAGATCCCGTCCCTTCAAGGACCCCCGCTTAGTATACTTAATGTTTATAACGTACCTATAGGGGCTAGAGGGGCCGGAGAGGCACTGTCCCTAGTTCTCTGCTCGGGGATAATATATACTAGGAACCTAATTATAGCCGGAGACCTTAACCTAAAAAGCGAGCTCTAGTAGCCGGACTATATTGGCCAAGAGAGTGCCCAGGCCTCCCTCCTTACTACGTAGGTTAAAGAGAAAGGTCTACAACTCTTAACTCTACTAGGCGCGTAGACCTATAACCTTAGGAATACCCTTAATCTAGCGTTCTACTCTAGCGCCCTTCTACAAAGAGGAGCCTTTATAAACGTTGACCTAACGTTCGAGTACGGCTCCGACTACCTCCCTGTCCTAACTCGCTTACCCTAGACAGGGGGCCTAGCTGAGAAGGATCCCCTACTACGTCTTAGCACCCTAGACAAGGAGGCCTTTCTAGCTACCCTAGAGACTCGCCTATACTCAGATTGGCTATTTGAACTTGTAGAGGCCCCGCTAGACGGAGAACTTGATAGCCTAGCTCTATATATCGTAAACGTACTACAGGGCGCCTACTGTAGTAGCGCAAAGCGAGGCTTAGGGTATAGCTTTGGTTACCCCTAGTAGAGTATAGAGTACCGATCCCTCTTATCCTAGATAAGGGCAGCTCGGCGGGAAGGAAAAGACTAGATAGTTACTATACTACGGAAAGAACTTCGGAGGGAAATACAGAAGGCGAAGAGAAGTTACTTCCGGGACCTAATTAATAAGGTAACCGAGACTAAGGACGTCTTCAAGATCTGTAAATAGTACTAGAGTATAGGGGTATATAAGTCCCCTCCCCTAAAAGACTTATCTGGTCGGCTCGGTTATATAACAGAGAAACAGAGGATTCTAGTTTAGGAACTCCTTACAAATAAGGCCGAAATAGGGGATATTCCCTCAACTACACCAACAGTACCGACCTATAGACTCCCCTAGGCCCCTTTATCCCCCTACGAGGTAAAGGAGTCGATCCTCGGTAAGGCCTCGACCGCCCCTAGGGAGGACGAGCTTGTTACAGGGATATTTAAGATCGCCTGGCCCCGGATTAGGCACGTTGTCTTTACCCTATTCCGGGGTTGTATTAACTCTAGATACTACCTAAAATACTTCCGCTTAGCGATTATAGCTATTATCCCGAAGCCGAATAAGAAAGACAAGTCCTTGCCTAGGGCCTACCGCCCTATCTCCCTCCTCTCGGTTCTCGGCAAGGGGCTTGAGAGGCTCCTTGCTAAGAGAGTCTCCTAGATTAGTATTAAGGAGAGAGTACTTAGACTAAACCAGTTTAGGGCCCTCCCTCTTCGCGTAGCTACAGATCTTATAATATACCTTACTCACGATATCGAGGAAGCGCTAAGCGAGAGACTAGAGGCCTCACTTCTTACGCTAGATATAAAGGGGGCTTTCGACGCTGTTCTCCCGGGCCGTCTTATTAAGAGACTTAGGGAACAGGGCTAGCTAGACTACTTTATCTCCTGGGTCACCTCTTTTCTCTCTAACAGAATAGTCCGTATTAAGCTTAACGGGGAGGTCGGGGTAACTATGCCTTTAAAGTGCGGGCTCCCTCAGGGATCGCTGATCTCTCTAATCCTGTTTATACTCTATGTTCAGCCCCTCTTTTCTTCTAGCCTAGGAGACCTTCCAGTCCTTAGGCGGTTTAGATACGCCGACGACGTCGCCCTTCTTGTAATAAGTACAAGTAAGACTAAGAACGTTAGCTCCCTCTCTAAACAAGTAACCTATCTACTCTAATAGGGTATAGACAAGGGAATTACCTTTAATAGCAATAAGTCCGAGTTAATTCACTTCTCCTGTAAAAGAAAACAGAAGGGTCGTAGTATCTAGTAACCCTTGCCTATTATAGTTAGTAACAAGACTATCTCCCCGACCTAAGAGCTCCGCTAGCTTAGTATCTACTTTAACCTAAGGCTTTCCTTCCTTAGCTACGTTAAGCGAATAGCGGGGAAAGCTACCGTAGTTACTTAAGCTCTAAAGAGTATAACAAACACGGTTCGCGGCTCCCTTCTACACCTCCTAAAACAGGCGGCTACCGCCTGTGTTCTCTTTATCGTATACTTTAGTAGTAAGACCTAGTACCTAGGCCGGTCTGAGACTAGAGGGTCGATGTCCTAGTAAGTTAATAACCGAATCGGTAAACACCTCGACCTCCTTAGCTAGGTTGTAAATAAGTGCGCGAGAGTTATTCTACTGGTCTATAGGACTACCCCCTCCTTAGTCCTCCTTCTCGAGGCAGGACTACTCGCCCCGGAAATCGCTCTTATAGGACGTAGCGAGGCCCTAGAGGCTAGAACTCGACGTCTTGACCTAGACTACCCCCTCCGGCGTTGTGCTAGCTCGCCCTACCTTAGCTCTAGGCTCTTCTATAGGAATAGGCGGGCCCTCCTACCCTCCGAGTCTATAGACCTGATCCAAGATCCCCCATAGACCTAGGGTTTCGACCGCGAAGCCCGTCTTACTACTATAGGCGGTCCGACCCCTATAGGGGACAAGGATACATATAAGGAGCGCTTCTTAGAATTCCTAGCCACTATACTACTCACCGACCTAGTTGTCTATACAGATGGCTCTAGGCTAGAAGACAGGAGTACCGGGGGTAGAGTCTGCCTTACTCGGGGCGGCTCTATCCTTAACACGAAGTCCTACCCCTTTAGGCAGACCCTAGAGATATATGACGCCGAGGCTAGAGCCGCTCTACTCGGCCTTGAGCTCGCTATAAGGTCCCCCTCCTAGACCTAGGCTTAGCGCTGCTAGGTCTGCCTCAACAATCTAGAAGCTACGCTTTAACTCTCCTTCCGCTCGGTAGGGACCTCCTAGGAGGTCTTTAACAAAGTCTATTCCCTTACTTAGTAATATCCGGGCAAAGTAGCCTTTCGTTGGTGTCCGAGCTATATGAGGATATACAGGAACGAAGTCGCAGACAGGGCCGCCGGCGTCGCCGCTCGCGCTATTCCGAATAGCCCTCCCCCCCTTTGTACAGCCTCGCTTAAGAGACAGGTTAAGGAGGAAAGCTCTAGGCTGGCTAATAATCTCTAGCGTACTACCCTTCCCCCCTTTTATAAGGACCTAGGGGTTATAAGATAGGTTCCAAAACCTCGGTCCCTTAAGCTCCCACGCGAGGTTCTCAGGCGCCTAATAGCGGCTAGAACTAGCCACGGGGACTTTACTATTTACTACACCCGATTCTATTACCTCGATACTCTCTACGAAGCCGGAGACTGCTCCTGTAGCAAGGAGAAGACACAATTCCACCCTCTATTCTGCCGAATAGTTAAGCGAAAGATCCCTGAACTTATAGCGAAAGCTAAACGTGACCCTCGCCTTCTCTTTGGCCCCTTCTCGGAGAAGCTTTTTAGAGAGTTCTTCTATAAATCTAACTTCTACTCGGAGATTTGCCCTATACGGCCGGCCTCCGACTAGTCCTTTTACTACCTTCTTTTAGTCTTCCTATTATATTTACCTGTTTAGTTACTAGGGCTTATCCAGAAGCGTACCTGCTCCTTTCTCTATCACCTGTAGAGTAGTCTTGTTTCTACACTCCCTGTCACCTAGGGCACCCCCCTAGCGTCCTTTGCCCTACTGTGGGATTTCTAGAACCTAGTTACGAGTCGGCTAGTTGTATTCGCCGGACGTTAAATAAAATAAAATTAAATAAAATAAAATAAAATTAAATAAAATTAAATTAAATTAAATTAAATTAAATTTAACCGTTACTATAAATTAAACTATTATAATTATATTTACTACTATTATAATAACGGTTAATTAACTATAAAAAATATTTTATAATTAAAAAAGATTTACTATTATAAAAGAGGTATTATAAACTTTATTTAATTATAAAAACCTTATTTACTATTAAGTAGCGGTAAAAGATTTTCAACTAAGTTTACACCGTTACATGGGATAGGTGTCCCCGCTAAGGTAGCTAGCTACCTTTGCTTCCTTACGTAATTAGATACTAAACAAGGACTAATTACTTTAACCCTTCTTATAACTACTATTAAGTACTAGGTGTACCGACACTAATCAGTGTTAGTATCACTAGCGAAGTGATAGGATACGGTATAACTTTATTTGGTTATATTGCGTATGAGTTCTGAAGGAGAGTATGGTGTTCTAGCTAATATATGGAGTGTGTGCCATACTGTTTTAGACAGTGGCACGTGACCGCCCTCCTTTCCACCCAAGACCTGATTGTACCGACAATATCTATATCTAAGTACGTACCAACTAACTGCGCCCCCTCTTCCCAAACCCACAAGACACCTCTAATTCCATCTATATAATCGTACTTTAAGAATTTAATCTCAGTTAGCATTATTAAAAAAGATCCCAGCGCTCGAAATGCATAATCTAGCGTAGAATAGTAACACCTGCCCATAGACATACACATACTCTATCCACCTCAACTGATCCTTTTTATAAAGTACTGTACCTCAAGTACAATATCTACCCACCTCCTCTATATACCAACAACCCACCAACTACCCAAATAATAAAGTATTTCCCTTCAAGCCCCCAACTCCAAACCCCAAATTCCAAACTTCGCACTTAGCACTTCGCACTTAGCACTTCGCACTTAGCACTTCGCACTCTGGTATTATAACAGAATAATAGAATAATACAGAGCCCTCAACGTAACCCTTTAGCGAAATACCAATATCTATCATCACGTTAATATACCACTCCAACCCCACTAACAATCAAATCAACCAACTCAACTCAACTCACCTCACCTCGCTTTGCTTTATACCATCAAAACACAACAGTAAAACAAGAGTAAAACAAGTTAACAACTACCTACCAACCTACCTACCTACCCACCTACCTACCTTCCCACCTACCTCCCTTTCCATACTACTCCAACCCTCCACCCCCCCAGCCCACAATCATCAACCCCTCCCCATCTTCACATAGAACCAAATCACTTACACCAGTATCCGAAAAAAAAGAAAACCAAAAGTAGAGTGTGTATTGTATCATCATGAGCTAAAAAAGCGAACCCCTCCATCACCCCGGCAACATTTTTGATCCCTCCCTCCATCCCTTCCTTCCTTGCAAAAAAACAAACAGGAATCCCAGGCCAAGAAAAAGAATCTCAGGCCAACAAAAAAAACCTCGCTAGAGCTTACGCCCATCTCAGCAAAAAATAAAAATGAAGCGAAGGACGCCATCGAAGATCTAAACCCCTAAAACACAACAACATTTTTGATACATCGAACAAAAGCGCATACAAACATCATAAGAAAAAGTCCCCCAAAATCTAATGTACACCCATTATACCATCCCTCCCCTCCATTCCTTCCTTTGCCCACCCCAATTTTTGGGGGGTGGATATATCGTTCGGTCGTGGCGGTCGTTTAAAATCGTTTTCTCTCTCGGAACGATTCCCTATCTCCACCATCTCTTCCAAATCCAGAGGATCGTCCTCGGCCACCAAATCCGCCTTGGTCTCTTCCTCCTCTGTCTCTTCCTCCTCTATCTCCACCAAATCCGCCTTGGTCTCTTCCTCCTCTGTCTCTGCCTCCTCTGTCTCTGCCTCCTCTGTCTCCACCAAAGCCACCGCGATCTCTATCACGACCACCAAAGCCACCACGATCTCTGTCACGACCACCAACCCCACCTCGGCCTCCATCATCACCACTAAATCTACCCCCCGATCCGCCGCTTCTGCCAACATTCGAGGATCTAATACCTAATCTCGCCGCAAGAGCTGGTGAGACACTCGGTGGCTCTGCCCAGCCCCATCCAAACTTGGTCCATTGGTTCAATACCTCGATCCCTCTAGAAATACCTTTCATTTGGCCCAGTGCACCCATGTAAGCTGCATATTTTGTCTCTCGATCGACCATCTTAGTAGCATCCGAAATCTTGCTGATAATATCTGCCACAGACGCAGGTAGCTGAGCATCTTCGGTCATATCAACCTTTGCCATTTCGAGACTCAGATCTTCCTTAAGTGGAAGTCCTCGAAGCATATTATCGGCCATTCTGATTTCTGACTCGTGAATGAAAAGATATCCAACTCCCGCCTTATCTCCTCGACCAGTTCGACCGACTCGATGAACGTATTGATCGCGGTTGGAAGGTAAGCCGATTTGGATTACATGGCTGACATTTGGAAAATCCAATCCACGGGCAGTAACATCAGTTGAAAATAGAATAGCAGATTTGGCTCTTCGGAAGCGGTCAGAGGTATGTTGTCGTTGCCCCTGACTCAACTGGCCATGGATTTGGGAGAACTCTGCTGGATGCAGTGGCGATTTGCCAAATCGCCCACCACTCTGGTCGATCAAATTGTCAAAAATTCGGTATGAAAGTTGTACGTTGGCTGTAGACTGGAAGTAGATGATGGCCTTGAATGGCATTGCCTCTCCTTTTGCAGCTTTTTCAACCTCCCGTTTGCAGAACTCGAAAAGGCCCGGCATGAAATTCTCGTAACCAGGCATTGCTACGAGAAACTGTGGGACTTTCTCATGCGTGGCGAGCTCTCCTTCTTTCACAGTTTGTACGAAGTGGAAGCCGCGCTTTAATGTTCGTTTGACCAGATGCATAACCTCTCTAGGAACGGTGGCAGAGAACAGGAGGGTTTGTCGATCAACTTGTTCTCTATCAGGTAGAAGTTTCTGAATTTCGTCAATCGCCACCGAAAATCCATCGTCCAAAAGACGGTCAGCCTCATCCATCACCAAAGTTGTTAAATCGTTTGCTTCCACGCCACTTCGCGGATCGCTCAGTAAGTCATACAATCTGCCGGGTGTTCCAACAAGAATGTGACATCCCTCTCTGCGAGTCTTCATCAACATATCTCTCTTGCTGTTTCCACCAACTGCGACTTGAACAATCAAATCTGTGTCTTGACAGAGTTTCTGCGCTTCGACGGCAATCTGCTCAGCCAATTCACGGGTAGGTGATATGATGATGGCGCGGATATCTGAAGCGCGAGCTCGAGAGTACCTCTTTCGTACGGCGAGGTCAGGATTTCTCGCCAGAATGTTTTGCAAAGTTGGGACGAGGAAACCAAGGGTCTTTCCGGTTCCGGTACGAGCTTGTGCAATACTAAATACTATCAGTTTGGATTCTATCGAGTTTTGAAACCATCACAACGTACATATCTGCGCCTTGAAGGGCTTGATTGATGGTCATGGACTGGACCGAGGTCATGGTGTGATGGCCCATCCCCCTTGTAATTCGGTTGACGATATTTGGATGGACCAAGTCGTGCTGGAGCAACTCATTAAACTTGGTAATCTCATATGTCTGTTTTTCCTGTGGCGCGTGTTCTCTGGCCCCGGCCGCTTGACTTCTCAACATCGACGATACATGTAGCCATCTCGTCTCCACGAGCGGCCTTGCGGCAATGGATTTGGATGTGGATGTGGATGAGGTCCATTGAAGCGGCGAAGGTCTCGCAGACGAAATTCGGAAGGCTGAGGTTGTGGTTGCGGTGCGAAGGACTCGTGGTATCGAGGCAGGGCCTCTGCGGCATGCTGCGTTGAACATGATCTCCAGACGACGGCAGCTTCAATGAAAATCAATTTACTGAATGATACGAGTCAACTACACAGGTGACATGTAGTCAACGAGGAAAATTGGGATCTGCTGATGGCGATTGAATGCCGTTGTTGTTGTTGTGGGATATTCAGAGTGCGAGGTGCCTCTGGGTCTCTCACGTCTATCAGCGGAAAAAAATCTACGATTTTCGATTTGCACTAACCTAACGCCGGGATAACCGCGGGAACAGACCCCTATCAGAACCCCCGGCCGTGGACCCCTGCCAGTTGCCACCCTCGGTCACGTGCACGCGTCCGTACCTGCACCCGACCTCGCCCGGGGGACTGCACCACCTGCATCTCAGGCGGCTGAGACTCTGAGCATGAACAGTTGCCTCAACTCAAGCTCTGGCAAAGGCGTAGTTCTCGGAAAGGTATTTGTATGAATGATACGGATATTTGCGTACGGGTAATACAAATTCAATTAATGGAATTAAATAATCAAAAAAGAACATACGATCATCAATTAAATTAGCTACTCAAGAAAAGAACATATCATCATCAACTTCTACTCAATGGCAAATGCAAATCTATGAACAAAACCAAATCAAAATCAAACCAAAATCAAAACCAAAATCAAAACCAAAATCAAAATCAAATCAAAATGAAATCAAAATCAAAACAAAATCAAAACTCATCCAGACTCAGGACGGCCCAATCTATCCAAACTCCTCCTTCCCAGGGTATTATGAAAACAAACTCCCACCGATCATCACTCATGGATGTCACATAAACCATACGCCAGCGTGGTCCCGTAACCTCGCTTTCATTTGTTGTCCAAACCGGGCGTTCTCATCCCGCCCATCATGGCCATTCCTTCCCCAAGGCCCTCATGTATCCCTCCTGACACACCTTCTACCAGCCATGTAGCGCTCTCGGTAATCAGCTCCCCAACTCTGCCATTCCCCATGCCATATATCGCACCCGTGACCGTCAGGCCGCGTTTGCCAATTTCATCTACAGTGGTCACACCTTGAGTGAGAACCTTCTCCGTGATCTTGTGTTGTCGATCATATCGATATGCCGATTGGAGAAAGTTCTTGATATGTGGGAAAATAAGTTGGAAAAATATGAACAGTTGAACGATCGTCGTGGCGAGGGTTCGATGAAGAAGAGATGGTTTTCGTTGCGGTAGTTTGAGACTGCCAGTGGCAGTATTGGGCATGCCTCCCTCCACGGCGAATCCCAACGGCTCAACCACGCCTTCGGGCAATGAGCTTCGCACACTCAGTTGCTCCTCGGTCGTCATGTCGTGTGGGAGTGCGCGAAGAAGGTAGGTGAGGGAGTGAATATACATTTGTCTTGCAAAGCTGGCGTTTCCAATGCCGCCAGTCTGGTGGCAAGCCGAGGACTCGCTGACGGCGTGGCCAAGAAGATTAAGGCCTATCAATGGATGTTAGAGTGACCCAGTCACCACCAATGGAACCACTTACCCTGATTGGCATACTTCCACGATATGCCTGTACTATTTTCATGAAGTTCGATTTCTTCCGAGGAACTGGCTACAACAGTGGTCATTTGTAATCCCTCATCATCCGAGTCGATGCTTGAACCATACTCTCCGCCGAGATCATTCGATCGACCAAGTACCATGGCTGTCGTGTAGCCCATATCTGGAGTGTGGAAGCCCGTCGTTGGCGTTGGTGAAACCGAACTTTGTGACAATGCAATGCTGCTAACGGATCGACGGAGGGAGGAAAGTCGAGGAATTCGTGCTTGCAATGCTGAAGGCAGCATCGAGAAGAGCATGGAGGTAGACATGTTGCTCTGGACAATATCTGCGGATTGTGCTCGTATATGAGAGAAGGGAGTTCGACGTTGGCTTTGTTCCATGTTGGATAAGGTTAAGGGGTTGGGTGAGACGAAGTTTGCTGAAGTAGTAGTGAAGAGAAATGTGGCCGATTTTTTTTGTGAAATTGTGAATTGATATAGTACTGGGATTGCCTTTTCTCCGTAATATTATTGGAGCTCCTAGAAGTAGATGTCGTAATAATGAGGTAAAAAAAAAGAGGATCGTTCATGGACTCCAATTTTCGGCGGACATTTCGCGATGGTGCCTAGGGCCCGTGTAGCGGTAGAAAAGTGCCACTAACGGCAGACTAAAGGCGATATTCTGACAGAGATTCTCGGTCGAGTGGTACTTGTACTAATCTACAGTAGTTCTGGTGAAAATGGTCGAGCAGCGGAGCGATCCACCGACAGTAAGTCCAGCTGGTAACTTTTGGTAGATATTAATCATGTTTGAGGCCGCAAGCGAAGTTTGATAACAAAGCGGAAGACCACCTGCAGGGAGTTGAGGGGGGAACCTTTGGCATGTGAAGCTGACTAAGCTAAGTTCCCCCACTTCTGTATCTCCGTCTTTTCTTCTCACGCCTCCGCCCAACTTAGAGTCAACGTGGTGTTGTTTCAATGACTATTGGCCATTTATGACATAGATAGTTACACGCGTGGTGTGGTGGTGTAGGAAGTCAATTATAGTGTTGCTACTTGCAGTACTAACACTTTGTTCCAGTCACGCGTTACCTACAGTAGGTAAGAAACTTCCCAGCTCCCGTCGCTTGCGAGTTCAAGGGTTGAAGGCGTGTTTTTGACGACATACTTATGTTTCTTTTATCACAAGTCACTCGGTAACCAGTGTATGAGTGAGGACACGTGTGGCTTCTAGATTCGAAATGACTATTTCTCGGTGCTTTCCGTCAAATACGACATTGCGCTTGTTTGGTGAAACAACACGAGACCAAGTACATTCGGTACAGACAGTACCTGGAACCGATCAGTGATCGTGTCAAGTGACAAGAAAACCATCTCCATACGCCTAGATTCGTTGTTGTTCCAGCATCACAACAAGGAATGTAAAGAATGTATTCCACCACAACCGCATTCCAATTCTCAGCCAGACAGCCAAACAATCCTGCCAACTCAAACAACCACACGATACTTACCGAGCAACTCCTTTACTCGCTCAACCGGAAGTCCTGGTAATTCCATATCATTATACCCCCTTCTCCCATCTCTTCCAGCAATCATACTGTTCAAGATAGCCTCCTCTGTGACCTCGCTCGCGGCTCTAAATAAGGTATCCACGCTTCCATTCTTGATGATATCGATCGTATTGGTTTCTACCGGTACCACGCCCAGAACTTGTGGTGTCATGACACGCTCGATGGTTTTGTTTCCAGTTGATATGGCGAGGATGATGTCTCCTGAGAAGTTACGACCGATTCCGTGGCCACCAACTATTTTCAGAATAACATCTTAGCAAGCTTTCTCGTTTAATCTGGAATAGGAAATGGATTTCTACAAACCTTGGGCAAGACCGACAGCACAGTGTCTAGCCAAGCGATTGAGTTGATGAGGTAGCATCGGTGCATCAGTTCTATATTCTCATCAGTTCGCATCCCCCACCTAGAAAGAAAACACTCACATCAAAACAATAACAATACTCCCATCATCCGCCTTTCCCTCCGCCTTACTCGCCCTCGCCTTAGGCGTCCCTATATCCCCCTCCTTCAACAACAACTTTCCTACCGGCACACCCGCAATCTGCAAATCATAGTTATGACCATAATTACTCTGCACCAAAACTCCCACAGTATACTCCTTCCCGCTCTCATTCCCCTTCACAACCCTCGAACTCGTCCCAGTGCCGCCAGGAAACATATGGCAAGTCATCCCCGCACCACCACCATGCTGGCCTTCCAACACTTCCGTCTGTGTTTTCGCAGCTGTGAATGCAGCATGCACATTTTCCGGTGTCAGTGCAGACTTGAAGACGTCGTTCAACCACCAATCAGCCGTTTCGGCCACGACGGGTGTTCCGTAGTTATATGACATATCTGTGAGGTCCCTTCCTTTCTCTTGGGCTTGGGCGAGGGTCCATTCCCAGATTGTTTGAAAGACGATGCCGAAGCTTAGGGAATTCGTGAGGGCAATTGGCTGTTTCACATTAGCCTTGTCAAAATTCAGGGAAGCGAATATGATTGTAGGAAGGCAAAGAAAGGAAAGATGACAAACGGTATTAGTATACCCCCAATCTTTAACCTGATAACTCCCACTAAGCTCCCCATTCCCATTGAGCGTGTGAATCGCCGCATAGCACGGGATCTGAATTTCATCTTCATGGCGAGGGAGGATGACAGTTACGCCATGTCGGACTTCATCACCGTCATCTCCTACTGTGACTTGTCCCACATGGACACCTGAAAACATCATTAGTAAATACCATCTTTCTACTTGTAACAATCTTTTTTTAAAAAAAGAAAGCAAGATAAACATACCAGGAACGTCAAGAATAGAATTCTTTGGTCCAGAAGGGAGGAGACCTGGGGTATAACCCAGATCATTGATCGTCATTCGTTTCGTTGCCATTTTGCCAAAATCACTTTTCTACTATCGTCGATATTGGAAGAAATCGAACCTCTTTCAAATCAATCAAATAACTCCTAAATTTCTAATCAACGAAATCCGATATTATATAGATACATACAGTACATTTTATCACATCTATAGATCAGCATGCACTCCACAATTCTTCACTGGTAATCTTACCGTCAGCATATAACCACCAAACCCTTTACCCCGCTCTCGATGACTCCCCCGGCCTGACTTAACGACGCATCGATAAAACTTCCTTGATTTCCAAAAATCCTCTCAGACTAACGCCTCTAAGAGAAATTTGCTGACATGATATGCAGGTACATACAACCTTCCCCATTGAATCAAGCGCGTGCAGCGTGCTGGATCTTGGAATCTCACTGCAGTACTCATCCCGATCCTCTTTATGGGACTGTTGTAAGAACGCTTCATTTGTTCTTCTTGGAATATTTTGATGATGGACCAGGAATGTTTGGCTGACGAAAATGCAGGTACGAGTTTATGAGGTAACAACAATCAAGATCACGATGTTTTAATTTGTTACAAGTCGTGTTCTTAGTTGAAACTGCGAGGGAGTATTTAAGAACTAGGGACACTCAAGTAGGTAGCTAGGGAGTTCCATCTGAAGATATAAAGATGGAAAGAGCGGCCTCATATCAACGACCAGTCTTGAACTAGGTTCGAACTGAATGGAACGGGACCTTCACCATCTCGTGCCTGCCTATATCGCTACACTAGACTTCCCGTCGCGCCTTCCTCTATTTCGACCACAAACTCGGCTTGGCGTTGAATGGGCCCTCGACTCTCACAATCTCATCGTGGCCCTAGATCGCAAGTGTGCCCTATGTCTGTGCTACTTTAAGCGGGAGAAGGAACAAATTCGACTTCTTCGACCTCCAACTCAAATTTACTCTTTCTTCGAGGCCTGAGAGCGAGGTGCAAAAGAGAGGACCGCACCTCACATGCTCAATCAATTCCGTGGTCAAGTGAGAGAAAAACTTTGCTCTTATCTATCTAGCCTCTATGTAGATACTTATATATGTCGGATCCATCTACCTATACGAAAGAGTCCCAAAAAAACCAGGCTCACTCATCCCAGCCATATAATCTAATCTTTTTCCCTCTTATCTCAGCGCATTTGTCATTGGACACCTGGCACTGTGCTAGTATTGTAGTATGCTAGCAGATACTTGATGCCCAAAAACGTGAAATTGTCCTTTTGAGTTGGAGGAAATGAGAATCGTCATAATTCTAATAGGAATGTGGAGAACGAGGTTCGATGGTGTTATGTCAATGATACTGTAGGAGGGTTTTGAAAAGGAAGTTGAGGACGTATCTTTGGGGGGTTATGCTAGCCTTGCTTCAATTCTCTTAGCATGTCTACATAATCCTGGTGGGAAGAAGACTCAAGAAGTATAGTTTAAAATGAATTGAGCAACGACTTAAATATTCATAATAGAATATCAGTAAGCTTTCAGTCACCCGTCTCTGCCTAGGTAAATCCTCATCAACCTCATACTTCCCATCTCTCTTCCTCGTCTCAGTTCATTACTCTATTCTAGGATTTTAGGAAGTAACGAGAACGATAAACTGGACAAGGGCCAAATAACACCATAATCACGTCCAAGCAAGAATGAGCCCCCCCACAAAAGGAAATCCCCAAAAACAAAAACCCATTCATCTCTCCATCCCATAACTTCCAGCCTGCGCACCTTAGTGCTCGTCTACCTCCCAATATCAACACCCTCCAAAAAGCTCCTCCAATAACTATTCTTAACATTCACATCATCCCACTCAACACCCTCTAAATTCCTAACATTGAAACACGTCCACTCCCCCCAAGCCCTCCACTGCCTCTCCAATTCCTGCTCACCCAACTCCTCACTCCCAGGTCTACCATACAACCGATACGTCTCCTTATCAACATCATCTTTCACAGTGTACACCTGAATCCCGCAATTGGAGCAGAACATATGCTTCATCATCTTGCGTCCAAAAATGTAGGATGTCAGGGGATGGGAGGGGTTAGTGACGATAGAGAGTTGGGTTGTGAGGGGGTAGATGTGGCGGAGGGAGCGCTGTGGATGGTTATTTTACATGGAGAGCAAGGGGAGTGAGGATGAGGAAAGGAAGGACAGGGGAGAAAACGTACTTTGTAGCAGATCGTACAGTTACACTCCACCATCTCCGTACTGGAATCAATACCTCCCTTATTCTTCAACGCAATAGTCGTCGCTCCACAATGGCAAGAACCATAGTACATCCTCGCATCCTCGATTTCGGCAGTAGGCTCAGGACCGATGAATTTATGCGGTATCCATTTTGGTTCGTAGGATGCTCCGTCGACTCTTTATTGTTTTTTTGTTAGAATTTTAACTTTTGATCGTTTCGATGGGAGGATGATTTCACTTACTTCCTTACTTTCAACTTCCAAACATCTACATCCTCGAGAGTACGAGCCTATTTGATTTCAGAGTCAGATGAAATCTCATGATGAGATTGAAATTAAAGAACTGACATTTATCCCAATATCCATCCCAGGCTCGGCATTATGTCTCTTCCCCATAACACCCGTCCCACAAACCGGACAAAACTACGCAGGCTAATTAGTACTCCATTTCACCCTCACTCTTTCCTCCCCTCTCCTTTCCCCAATATCAAAATCAGAATCAAAAAAAAAAAAAAAACAAACCAAATGCCCGGTCGTCTCCCCCGCAAACTCATATCCCCTCAATTTCTCCTCCCCCTTCCCCCCCTCAAAGACCAAGTTCTTAGCCCCCTCCGGAGGAAACACCCACGCATACCCCTTCCGGAAGCAAATCGAGCAGTTACACTCGCTTACACGCTTGATCTCGGGGAGGGTGAGGGAGAAAGCTATGGTTCCGCAGTGGCAGGAGCCTTTGTATGTTTTCATCTCGTGGCTGGGTGAGGGGGTGGATGTGGAGGTGGAAGTTTCTGCCATGATTGGGAATCGCTATGGAGAATGGTTATTGTAGAAATTTGGGTGGGAAAATGTGATGAGGGTGGGGGTTGAGATAAGGAGGCTAGCTGGCTGGAGTAGCTGTTCGAGACTGGGACTGAATCGTTTGAGACTGAGGACTAGGTATGCATTCAGGGAGAGATTAGATATACGAGTACTTATACATACCAAAGCATTCATCTAGTCCAATCCAATCCCATACAACCCCTCCACTCCTCCGTCGAAATCCGTAATAGGATATGTAAGCAGAAGCAACACCTTGCTGCAAGGCTACTGGAGGTAAACATCCCCCTCCCCCTCTCCGCTTCCAAACTTCAATTCTGGCCTAGACCTCGGTGGAAAAGAAATCTCCGAGCGAAAGCAGAATTGTATAGTCTTACCGGTACTTCAACCCACAATAAGCCAATGATTCAAGTCCTTGAAGGCAGAGCAAGTCAGAAACAAGCAAGTAAGTTTCAATACTTTCCTGCGAGCCACCTCAACTGGCCTTAACACGATCTCACGTGTTTTCGTGTCCAACCAATCAATCCAATCAAGAAATACAAACCAACCCGTTGAACAGGGGGGGAAATGATTATCTTGCAGCTCAACAAAAAACAAAAGGGCCAGAAGAAAACCCCGAGGCCGCTCCAGTTCAGTAATCACAAACAAAACAAAAACAAAACGGCCTCTCATTGAACCGACGCATATTACTCAGCCACGAAAGGAACATGTCATTTTTCCATCATGGTTTACAACAAAAGATAACAAATGTTAGCGAACAAAACCCAATCCCAATCCTATCAATAACCCTAAAACAATACCTAAGTACCCTCACTTCACATTGTTGGACGGGCCATCACCACCAAGGAGGATTCCAACCCCAGGTCCTCCCCCCACCCAGTCCCAACCCACTAACAGCACTCGCCTTGGATTTCCCCAACCCCTTCGCAAGACTAGGTGCGATACTCCTTAGCGTCTCCGCCCCAAGACTCCTCTTATTCTTCAATGCAATCTCCATGATCATATTCCTTTCCTGGTCGATGCTACTCTCGCATCGATGCCCAGCCATCATATTCCCACTGACTGAAAAATTATCGTCAAGCTCCAGCGTTGAGGAAGTCACGGCTGATGAGCTTGTGCGAGTTGGCGTGAGATCTTGATCAATGCTATAATACTCGTCCGTATCAATGTTGTACAAACGATTATTGGAAAGACGACCTCGAGATGTCAATCTCATCTCGTTCCAGATTTTTCGTGCTGGATCACACTCTTCCGCTGAGCTATCAGACTCAATTCGAGACGGAAGGCGTGCAAAGGGGTTGACCCCATTCTGTACACTCCGTGATCTAGTCATAGGAGCTCTAGATGCCTCCAAATCTTGTATTGGAGTAAAGAAGGCCGCGTTCCTTCCTGCAGTATGTGGCTCCTCCAACTGCGGTTTGACGGTCTCCTCACTCGAACCCCCACCACCCCGATGTGCGAAAGGGAAGGCAACCTGTTCGATGTGTAATTTCATAATCGCATCTTCGGCCTCATCTTCTGGGAAATGTTGTCGTATAATATCAATTAATGGACTGGAAACGGGCGACGTTATGGATTGAGAATTTCGAGGTGACCAAGCGGATTGTGAATCATGCCTTTGAATAGCAACAACAGCATCTGTCTGCAGATGTGTTTCATGAGAGCTGGCTCCGTCACCAAGCCGAGTACTTCTATTGTCATTGAGAAATCCAGAATGCTTGTAAGAGAGTCTGACGGTTAGGTAAGGATGATGTGTGTCGCCAAGATGTGTTTCCAAATCCGCGATGAGCTTGTCCGCTGAAGGGCGACTTCGACCAGATATTGCTTTTATCTTGCCAAGACTCACTCTGGCAAGAATCAGTTTCGTCTCTCCAGCTCTGATGGAAAGCGAATGATGAATATTGCCAATGAATTGTGTGATAAAACAATTCGGACTAGGCAGAACCTCGACTTTCATGGAATGCAGATAACCATGCGATTCTATACCTCCAAGATTAGTGGGTAAGATATGGCAAAAGCTATTGGCAAGAAACCAACCTGACCGTTCTGTTGTCACTGAACCATACGAATATCTCGAGTAACCCTTTTCTTGCCTCAGACATCCATCAGCAGTCCTAAGAACTCCAGATATCTCTATCGCGACCCAAAAACTACAATTTCCTGAATCAACGATGGCTTCTTCAGGTGTAACAAAAACTTGAGGTGATAGTATGAGATGATTCCGAAGCCCGAGAAGTGGCCTCGTCGAAGATTCGCCCGAACTTTGAATGTGGCGACTCGCCATTAGTCTCAGATCGTGGCTGGCGTCGGTGATATCTCGACTTTCAATCTCGTAAGGTGCTTCTGGCTCTTTATACGGTGTACTCGCAGAACCAGACCTGCTCCGACGCCCAGAGTGTGTGCTTTTGACACTCTTGTTGCTTCTACTGCGAGATAAACGACGTATGAGTCCACCTCTAGGAACCTCACCAGACGAATCTCTGTCCGTCTTTTCTGGGCTACCATCACCCAAACTCCCTATGGCTTTGAGGAAAAAGTTTTTGGATCTGGACAGCTTTCTTTCAATCGTTTTTGGTTCATCAGTGATCTTGGTAAAGCTAAGATCGGCTCTAGGAAATGGCACAGCATTATGAAAGTCAGAAGAACTTGTATTCCGTGAGCCCCTGGCCGAGTATCGTCCCGCAGTAGTGGCAGGATATTGTAGTTCGGATTTGAGAAACGCCCCAGCAACGGTGGACTTTGAAACATGTGAGCGCGCTTTTGGTGTTGTTTCGGAACCGACATCTTCGCTCGAATGGCCATCTGTCTTACTTTTAGTGTCGGTCAGTCTATCACATGTGGATTTATCACCATAAGTTTTCACTGGAGTTCCATCAAATCTACCGTCTAGTATACTTCCCCTCTCCCTCCTTCTTTTCCTCACCGTTATAGGTCTGTCGCTGCCCATCGGCGAGCTTCTCGTGCTCTGGTCGGAGGAATACGACGATCCACGTCCTCTGCTGAGAACCTCTCCTGACGCCTCGCTACCGGAGATGGTCTTACTACGTTTGATGATTCGAAGGGGCTTTGGCTTCGTGATGCCGGCTCCGTGAAGCTCCAGGACAGGCGATTCGACCGACTTGGATGCCATGATCTAACTGGGCTTGGGCTATCGCTGTACCGGATTGAACGTCTTTCGTTGAGTGACCTTCTTCTTGGCGATATGGATGTAAATCTAGTGTATGGTCTACTGCTCTGAGAACTGTGTATGCTTTCAAGGTCACACCAGGAATCTCCGTATAGCTGGTGTGATGCTAAATCGGATCGATTGTGCCTTCTTCCTCGATGGCCGGTTCGCCAGCGAACCCAAGAACCTCTTTGATTCCAATGCCGACGGAAAAAATCGGCGATGGTTTGGAAACCTCGTTGAGTTTTGAGAGCGATAAATGCAGCTGATGCAGCTATGACAATCGGCACAAGAATGAGAGCACCGATTGCAGTAGTACTGCTAATCATAGCCAAACTTGAATGTATGTTGACGTGATAGAATAGTGGTAAATTGTGACAGAGAATTTGATTGCTGGAAGATCAACTGGAGGGGGAGATTCTTGTTAGGACAGGACGTAACCAAGGAAGGAGGCTTCCATGTCATTCATCAATACCTACTGCCCCCGAGGCAAGTAGTGACCAGTTGATCGGGTCGTTCTGGCCAAAAAGACATTCGACAAAAATTGTTGGAGGGGGTAGTAGGTGACGCCTGCGGCTGGCCAGATTGTTGGCATCCGGTTGATACAAATCGTCGTCGGAAAAGTACTTTGAGCCGAATTGGATTATCTGAAGGGTTCAGTAGGTTATCTTGTTCTCTCAGTCAAATCCAGTGAACGTTACGCTCTTCAGTTCCCGCGACCGTGTTGGGATTAAAAGGGGGTATTCAGTGTCCATTTGAAATATGCTGATAAAACACAATAACAACTTTGAAGGATTAAACAATTCCTCTCCGTTGTGGCTCAACTGTCTCCAAACTTCTTTGGACATTTTCTTTAATTTTTTCACTCTGATCTTCATCCATATGAAGAAATTGTATCAGATCATCCCCGGTTGAAGTTCCGTACAGTACAGCCTCAGAAACACTGGCTTCAACCCCTTTCTTTACTCGAATTTCCCAGACTCCGTCCCAATTCCAATCTCCAGCTTTCCTCGCTGCAGTTGGTGATGTGATTCTTGGTGACATCAGATTTCCCTGATTGGTAGTCGACGTGGATCCTGCTTCAGTTACGGCGGTCATTGCCAGCTTTGCACGATGAGTTCTCCAAGCATGCCAGGCCCCAGGGTTCCCAGCTGCCTCCAGAGGTATGTCATCCATGATCTGATCATCATCGAAAGAGCTTCTAATGTACCTCAGAACCTCGTAGGTGGTGATATCCCTCCTACCTGGCTCACTCGCTGTGCTCCTGCTGCCACCGGTGTTCTGACCAGCTGTTGGACTTGAGCTTCTTCCAGAAAGGAGAGAACCTGGGCTCTCCACGCCGCTATTGGCTTTCCTAGGTGTCTGTAAATTGTCGCCTTGAGTCCGCTCCACTGATCTTCTACTGGCGCGTCCAAACCAGGCCGGGAAGCCATGCCGGAGCGAAAATCCACCAGGAGGCAACCGCTCCTCATCCGTTGCCGAAACCGTGCCAGAATCTTGTATGTCGGTTGTGTACATGTATGTCGTAAGAGGAGTGATAAGGGGGTGGAAGATATCGGTCGAGAAGGTGACGAGGGGTGGGAGAGAGGGGTAGCTGGGCGGGAAAGAGATCTGAAATCGCAGAATGGCGGGCGCATATGGGCCTGGACGTCGTATCTTAGCTCTGGCGTGTTTTTGCGCACCGCACGGCAAAAGGGTCGTCTCAAATACCTTTCCGTATAAATAATACACCGGACCAGAGGGTCACATCACCAGGAGTGAGACTCATAAAGACTCCATGTGGGCAGGCATGTTTGAGACTGGAGCTACAGGTCAAGCATCAGCATGATTTCATGGACGAAGATGGGAACAGAAATGAGGCATGTTCCTACAATTCCACCAATATATGCTGCTTCCGTACCGCAGATAGTGTCGGCAATTTGGGCGGCACCATTGTTGTTGTGTTGTGTTGTAGGTTTGAAGTCGGGAGTCGGGAGTCGGGAGGTGGGAGTAGGTCGCGAGGCTAATGTGACGGTTTCCTTAACCCCTGTTCGCAAGTTTCACAAAGTAATGTACGAAGCGAGGCTGTCGAGTTATGCCACTTGCAATTCTAAGTTTTATTCAGTCCACCACAAAATGTAGAAACTAATGAATAAAACAAAGAGACGAATAGAAAGTACAGATTCGACACTATTTCAATAGCGGAAGGGGCAGGTTTCACGAGTATTTTGAGCCATCCGAATCCACATGATTTTGTTCCCGTACCTTTTTTACGCTGTGTATCAGATGCTAGAAAGGCATAAAGAACCTTGGTACAGTACCGTATAGGTCTGCAGGGCAATGACAAACATTTTTGCGAAAAACACTCTTACTCTTGGAAATCCCCACGCAATCTAACCATACACAGCTCAGCGCCTGACCACCTTATTCAATGGGTGATTGATATACTTTGTCACCTAAAACCCCCCAACCCTCCAACCAGACCTGCTCATCCATTGGCGGTGTTATTTGCACCCCTTTCACTTTCCCAGTCTTGCTTCAATCTTTGCCTTCTCTTGGTCTTTGAGTTCCTTCAACTCGTCCTTGGTAGCATCGTAGCTGGCATTGACTTGGTTGAAGGGGTTATCTGGATGTCGCTCAAATTCCTTGCGAATCCGATCTTTCTTTTGGTTCTGTCTTAATCCTTGCCCACTTCCGTCTTCTTCCATCTCCTTCAGGCGTCGCTCTTCGAAAGCAGCATAGGCAGCTTTGAATCTTCTCTCGGGATGTTTATCAATCTTCGTGCTCTCGGTTGTGGTTAACGAGAGGGCATCTAAGGCATTGTCGATACCAGTGGCATTCAGCGCCCCGGCTTTTGGAGTAGGGTCATCGAGTTGTGACAGGTCGAGCCCCTTGGTTTTCTTTACCGCCTGCTTCGAATTCTTTGGAGCTGCTCGAGCATCCTTTTCTTCCGCTGCTAATAGGGCGTCCTTCTCGGCCTTCTTCCGGGCGGCCTCAGCCTTCTTGGCAGCTTCTGCATCTCTAGGGGTTTGCACTATCAGTATAGGAGCGATACCTAGGTATGCGAAGGGAAGACATGATCCGACTCAGAGTGCGGAAGTGGGCACAGACGCGGGCGGGCACTGGGTTTGAATGGAACCTGGAACCTACTTCTTCGCACTGCTCTTTGCGCCCTTGCTCCATTGCTCGTCGTCTGCCGCAGCTTTCTTTGCGTTTTCTGCCGCAGCTTTTTCTGCGGCGGCTTCAGCCTTCTTTGCGTTGCCGGAAGCCTTCTTGGTATTCTCCCCAGCCCCTTTCTTGCCTGCCATATCGCGAGTTGGTTGGATGGGCGGAAGGTGGTATTCACAGTATCGAAGACTCAATGAGTAGTTTGGCGATATGGTTGATGATGGGGATGGGGATCCAAGATGCGCCGGCGAGGGTGGGTGAGAGCCTTTGCCCCGCCATTACCCCTCCAGCGGTCGGCGTTAAGGTTGACAGCGGCGTTACGACCTGTCCCTACCCTACTTCACTTGTTGCCTGAGTGCCTGAGACTCATCTCCCTATTTGTAAGGCACCAACTTTGACGTCTCCTCGCCTCTGCCTCGCCCAACCCAACCCAACCCAACCACCACCCTTCCATCTTGGGGCTGGTGTGCGCAAGTTCACAAACTACCGAAACGACTGCGGCACAAGTTTTCCTGCTACTCGGGTGATGGGTCTGGTGTACGATGTGATATCTGACAGATGAACTCGCGGGTCTCCAACCCCATGCTTTTGGCCAGTCGAGACTCGAGCCGCACCCGGGAACGGCGTATTCTACATATCGATTGGTGCGATGAGCCGTCAGCCCTGAGAATTTCCAACATCGCCAGCCAAGTTGGCAGAGCGGGCGGGAAAGGAGGGGATGTCAGCTGACGCCGTTTCATATTCTATCTATGTTTGTTCTTCCGACTCTGCAAAGACGTTGGCTACGCTTAGCGAGTCGAGCCAGACTCAACTGGGCAATACATCTCATACCGCATGGTGCAAGTGTGCCAATGATGCAGATATTTGTGCTTGCAGGTGCAGCAGGAGAAGCAGAAGCATGAGCGGAGCCAACAGAATGGCCAAAAAAAAAGATGGAAAAAGGAATCAACAGAACTGCGAAAGAGCGTCATCTGACTCCACCCTCCTACAACTTTTCGCTCGTCTTCTGACATGGCAGTCAAGAGAAAAGGTTGTCTGGACAAGCACTACTGCATTCGCAGGCCTCATTCACGAGAGGTGACACGTCTCATCGCACGAGATATATCGATCTGGGTGACGCAGATACCCATGCTGCAATGGTCCTCTAGCTGTCATCTAATCCTTTCCGGTTGCACAACCGCCAGGTCCGCGGAAGCTGGCAGAGTTGCCGCAAGGAAGTTTAAGCTGTTGGTGCATTACTTGATGCGTTTGTCCTTTGGATACGCCCGATGCGAGTAAGCATCCGCGACTGCTGGGCAACGAAGTCGAAGCATTCAGGGGTTGATCCGACCAAGGAGTTGGAGGTTCTCCGCCGCTTCGAGAAGAATCTCAACCAGCCAGGCGTGCTACACCAAACATGCAAGGCTGTCCAATTGTCTGGCTGGATGCATCTTTGTTGCCAACCTTGGGGACAATGATGTCCAGGATGACAGATTGACGAGCGCCTTTGCCGCTTCTACTGCACACTTCGAGAATTATTTGGCAAGAAAAAAGATCAAGAAACAGACGGTGACCGAAGTGCTGCCCAATGTCACACGAAACCGCAATACAAAGATATTTTCAAACCAGTCGGCTGCCCGCCACCAATACACAGCTGCTTCGTGGCAGTGACACCATACCAAAACTTGGGTCAAAAGCGAAGGTGAAACTTTTCAGGGAAACGTGCAAAAGGATGACAAGCCCTCGAGAATTTGGATTCGTCAAATGAATCAGGGTCCATTGGAATTGCACAACAGAAAACATATGCCGTCACAACCTATACAGTGATATGTCAGACCCCTTAGTGCGGCGTTTTTGTAACCATGAGAGGTCCCCGTTTTAGGGAATCAAGTGGCATTGGTCGATAATAATCAATGGCATCGTATGATTGATAGCGGTGACTGATGCTTTGAGGGATGAAAGATAGAAACCCCCACAGACCGTGATCGTGGAGGCATTCATTCCCTATCTTCAACTTCTTATCCCAATCAAATTTTGTTCGTGTATGACACCAAACCGAGTATATCAGACCACCCAGGAACACAGCATTTTCAGCTTGAGGCGTTGACAGATGTCGTGAAGATCGTTATGATGTGGATATCAATTTCAAAGGATGAGATGAGGTTTTTGTTTTTGTTCCCCTGTTTTGGAGTGGTGGGGTATTTGCGCCACGTTCGCGCTGCCGGGTCGAGCGGGTTTCAATTGAATTTCCGGGGATCCAGGAACCTTCCATGAACCATGCCGAAGAAGCTGATGAAGCTTCTAGCTCTGGAGAACGGTCATGCCGACGTACGTACCGCGAAAGAGGTTCTTGATTACTATCCGACCCGCATCTCGTTTCAACTGGCGTTTATGGCATCATGGCATCAAACCCTGTGTTGAACAAACAATACGGAGATACGGAGCAAGTACGGAGACGTGGTAAATCGATGTAAACAAGAATGCTGGGGTGGTCGGGTGGAGTAGCGAAGTTGCCATTTTGGGGGCTATTATGAGCAGAGCTTTCCACGGGTCCCTGGGCAGAAAGTTTCTACTACTTCTAGAAGTAGGAGGAGCCATCCCATCGCTCATCGCAATCTGCATCATTAGAAGGAGTTCTAGCCAGTAGGAGTCTCCAGTTTACACTGTGTTGTACTCCACCCTACTCCACTCTGACACCCCAGAATTCTTGTTAACATCGCTTTCTCACGGTATTGTAATGGCCTAATTCTCCTTCTACTTCTAGGTACCCGTATGCCCCTCCTTTCTTGCGGATCTACCAACAATGTTGTACCATTCGATACAGCGCGACCACTACCGGGCAAGAGCCCCGCTGTGATTTATGGCACTGTCCCTCATCAGCAGTTTTTGTCATCGTGGCAGGGAAAGGTGCCTTGGTGAGGATTTGTAGATCAATGATTGGATCTCAAGTGATAGTCCGTCACCAACAATTCCGGGAACTGTGCGGAGCCTCGCCTCGAGAGTGTATTACCAAAAGCGGTCAATCCAGAAATTTCACGTCTAAAAATGGCGGTGTAGAAGAATTATATCACGCGCTCAACGGAGAACTGCTGCTTCGACCACAACAGGCAGACAACAGTGATGTGGTCGTTTTATGGTGGAAGACAATGAGGGCTCTAGGGCCAATACCCGGATTTCTATCTGCAAGGGCATTGAGCAGGGCAGCGCAGCCACACAACTATGGAGTTTAGTTGCCATGCATTGCTGAGATAGCCACTTCTTGTGATTACGGATGAGGGGAAGAATTGCCACCCCAGACTATGACCAAAAATACAAGAGAATTTTCATTTTTGAATGCTGATTAGCAAACCCATTACCAGAGATGGCTAGCATCACGCAATTCGCACCACCATCCAAACCCAAATCCTCTTCCCCGGCGGCATTAGGAGACAGTTCCGCGAAATCAAGTTTAGGTTACCCCTTTTCATCAGCGGTGCTGCAAAAAGACTCGGCACGGACAATTTTACCATGGGAACTCTTGTTACTCACTCATCACTAGCATAACCCTACTTACCAACTCGCGGGGCAAACTGGTCCCTCAACCGCCCCTCTTTCCATCGTCGCCGGAACTTTCAGCCACAGCAGAACCGTTTTCCATCACGAGTTGGGGCATCCAAGATCCCAGACCCCATCTCATGCAGCCCAATCGCCCACTTTAAGTTGACGCCCTGGAGGGCCGCGCTTAACGACGAACCTCTCCGATCCACTCGACCACTGCCGTGATCATCAAGGAAAGGATGATCCATCTAATGACCTGAGCACACCGGAATCTTCCCCTGAAGCACTCGCGTTTGTACGGGGAATGAATTGTGGGTGAAACGTGCTTGGCATAGAGCTCGTCTCTTTCTCGAAGGAATTTACTCGAGTACTCCCAGGCGTTTACAGGGATGTTTCAGTGGAATACAGGGTCAATTACTCCACTAGTTACGCCTGGGACGAAGTTGAAGGATCTTTATTTCTTCAGAACCCTTTCAAGCTCTTCTCCGTCCCCGGCCACCCGATTCCGCGGGTTTTCACACATTCGCTGGTCCACGATACGGAGGAAAGACCGACTGTGACACGAATGTGGAGTGTAGCAAAACTTACCAGATGTTTTTAGCTATTTTTCGTGCTTAACGAAGTTGTTACGAGGGACTATGACTTATTAGTTGTTTCTCATGATTGATGCAATAACACGCCATCCTATTCTTGTACAGCCATCAATCCGCTTTCAATGCGGAGGTTACGCCCGAATATCAAGTCTTCTGACCTCTTTCCCAGCACCAGGGCAGCAGCTTACGCTTACATACCTTTTTGAAAATGTTACGGTTGCAATGATGCACAATCCTCCCAACTATGACTGCTTCACAACCCATTCAAGCTCAACATAACGAATCTTAGGCTCTTTTGGTGCGCGCATTTACCGCAAGAAAGGAAGTTGTGTGGACTCGGTACGTACGGAGGTACACTCAGGATAACTACATCTGGCAAGAGTAAGCAGCTGTCGTTGCTTTGTCAATTGATCTTCCATTGAACTCAATTATTAAGGAACCGCGATCAAATATAGAAGCAGAACCTTGGATAACAATAAATAAAGATTTTCAGGGGCTTGTTCGCTTCGGTAATGGAACGATAGAACAAAGTTTAGCGGTTGGGCGTTAAGGTCGGGGGTCCAAAGCAAATCGACTACCCGCGTCTCTGGTATCGGTACAACTGAGATGGCAGGGTTATCCATGACGTTATGAGAAGAAGACAAATGGAAAGGATACGCAAATTTATTGAAAACGGCCCGGAAAGGAATCCGCCAGGACACTTTTTTACCGGTGGCTGTCGCCCCGTCTCAGACCGGCAGGCCGCCTCATGTCTCTCGGACATTTTACAAACTCCAGGGGCGCTAATCATCACACCACGCCCAAAGAGTCAAATTGGGAACTTGACTAACTTTTCAACCAATCTTCTTGTCCTAGTTCGCCGTCAAGCAGGTGTATGAGCCTCAACTTCTGAAAACGGTTGCTCGGGGGGACGACTGGAGCCTGGACATGACCTGCCATTGCATAATGTCTCCGGCAGGCTGCATCTCAGAGCGTCGACGCACGAATGAGAGCGCCAGCGCTTGCTGCGGAGTTTCTGCCACCAGCTGCCTTTCCAGAGCCCAGCACTTTGCAATAGAGATCTCCCATGCCGGGGGGTTTACCGGGTGCTGGTTCTCCGTGTGGACAATTCTCCGTCACTTGTCATCGAGTGGCTGATGGAGATGGAGATGGAGATGGAGAGGGGACGAAAGAGTCAGAATGCGCTTTTGATCGCCAGCCCAACATGATGTCCAGAATCATTGACATCCACTCTACAAAATGCAAGTGTAACACAAGCTGGCTAGTCCGGAGAGGCAACGTGGGCGCCCAGGATAAGGAGGGTGGAGCGTCGAGTGTTGGCTTTGCTTGCTGATGCCGAATTGCTGATGCTGATGCGATGCTATGCTTATTGCTGATGAAAGGGGCAGCAGAGGGCGGTCTGCAGGTGGCTCGTCTCGTTTACCTCTACGGCCCCTTCTGAACGTCACTCGCTTGTGGGAGGCGAGGTGCTCCTTTCTCTGACTTCGACGGAACTCAAAAGAAATCATTGAAGCCCAAGACGCCGCCATTGCGATGGGCAATGGATGGCCATCTCATCCTCGCGGGTCGGTACGGATGTGTGCAGGTGGCCCTCGGAATCTCCATCGGCTACATGTTGATCGCACCGGTTTTGAGATTGGCACTGTGCTGGTTGGGAGGCCCAGGGAGGGGCAGATATCGATACGAGAACCACCCAAAGAACGAATCCCCTGACGCAACAAGAGCCCAAGAAAAGCAGAACAACGCAGGCTCCCCCTCCACACCGCTCGCCATCCAGGGTCAATGCCCCCTTGACCCCTGGGGCATCTTCCCTGCACACTGCCTGTGCCCCTCGATCCAAGTTCCAACCCACGCGCTACAAAGACCCGAGCAGCCCTGGGCCCATGTGAGCACCCCAGCCAATCTGCAAACAACTTTTCCATCAAGCACACCTTGCCATTTTGGGCCCTGATTCCCAACGGGTCACGGAGTCAAATGCCGGGGCTGATGGATTACCGTCTGATACCAGGGCGTGGACAGGGGCCCCGAGCTTGCAAGCGGTGATGATTTTCACCACGTCCTGTCGATGGGGCAGATGGGGCAGATGGGGCATTTGTGCCAGACCGAGCAGCAGCAGCAAAAGCCAGCAAGAGCCCCCCCTGGGTCCTGGAGCCCTGGCCCTGGCAAGCTTGACGATGAACGTGGCCCCGTTGCCGGCCTCCTGCAGCGCAGCGTATACGCCTCGTCACCGCCCATCAGATTGTAATTTCAAGTATAATAATTTACGCGGCCGCTACGATCCGTGGCCCAGAAGTCATAGCTGTGTTAGCTTTATAATTGCTTTGCACGCCCGCCCTTCCCTCACCTTCCGACTGTTTGCTCTCACTCCCTCTCCACTTTACTTACCCAGCTTGGTGATTGCTCTTGCCTATTCCACTTCGACAACACAATCCCAATTGCAACTCGTGACAGACCCCACCGACCGAACTACTTCGTTGGCCACGTAGCTAAACATCCCCATAAGCATCCAATTGCCAAAGAACACTTGCCATTAGCGACCTTCACCTCTCCTGGACAATTCACACAAATTCGTCCACAATAACAAGAAAATAATCGCCATGTCGGGCCTCCAAAACTCAGATCCGCGGAAGCGGAGCCCCAAATTCCCAGTTCAGCAAATGACAATTCTTGGTTGGTCCACAGCTTCATGAGAAGCAGAACTTTTGTTGATATTTGTAGCATTATGCCGAATCTGCGAGCCCATCGCCTTCATGTCGATTTTTCCATACGTTTACTATATGGTTCAAGATTTTAAAATCACCAACAAACCGGAGGACCTCCCAATGTATGCAGGAATGGTGACCTCAGCTTTCGCTTTCGCCGAATTCTCCTCTGGGGTTGCTTGGGGTAGACTATCCGACAGAATTGGACGAAAGCCGGTACTTTTGACGGGTTTGGCTGGCACGGCACTAAGCATGTTGATTTTTGGTTTCGCTCCCAGTCTGCCAGTTGCCTTAATGGCAAGAGCTTTGGGAGGGCTTCTAAATGGGTATGTGTCAAAGCTCTGCGCTCTCCGGATAATTGTCACTAATTTGAGTTTCTCTCCAGAAACATCGGAGTTCTTCAAACCACTGTCGCTGAAATGGTTACCGTCAAGGAACATCAACGTGCGTATTTTGCATACATGCAGATTGCTTCGTGCTGACAATTTACTAGCCCGCGCGTACACCATCATGCCTTTCGTTTGGTGTCTTGGGTGAGTCCGACAATGATGGTTCGAATATTCTGATTCTAACGTATCCGTAGATCAATCCTCGGACCTATGCTTGGCGGAGCACTTGCCAATCCTGTGAAGAATTACCCCTCAATCTTCCCCGACGGATCAATCTGGTCGAACTATCCGTATTTACTACCTAACCTGGTCTGCACAATCATCGTTTCTTTTGGAGTGGTGATTGGAATTTTGTTCTTGGAGGAGACTCACCAGGAAAAGAAGCATCGACGCGATCCGGGCTTGGAAGCTGGAAGATGGATTATTCGAAAAGTTACAGGTGGAGGATCTCGAATTTCAAGCCGCGAAAAGGTCATGGATTTCCAAGAGGCCGTGGCCCTCTTACACGAAGACGAACAGCCTCCAGGATACAGAACAAACGAAGGATCACCTCTCCTACCATCCACTCCATCGCCTGAGCCAAATGAGGAATTGGATCTTAATGACACTACGACTATTTACAAACCCAAGCCAGCAGTATCGAAAGCATTCACACGACAAGTTGTTTTGAACATTATCGGATATGGAATCTTAGCTTAGTAAGTTATGCACCTCTTTCTCTTACTGCGGTTTGACTGACTTGGCATCAGCCATACGATCACCTTCGATTCTATGCTCCCCACCTTTCTCAGCACACCCAAGGAACAAGGAAGCTCCATGCCATGGTCTTTGCCATTTAAATTCGTTGGTGGTTATGGACTCACGGAACCCGAGATTGGGGTTGTTTTGGCTGTTCAAGGTGCATATTCTATGATGGTGAATGTTTTCCTCTTCCCCATGATTGTCCGCAAAATCGGTGCGTTGGGATTGTTCAGGATGATTGCCATCTCATATCCGCTACTCTACATTGCAACACCCTATCTCGTCCTCCTCCCAGAGCAACTTCAAATGGCTGGTGTTTATGTCGTGGTCATCTGGAAGTGCACATTCTCAACCCTCGCTTACCCTAGCAACGCCATTCTTCTCACCAATTCAGCACCATCTCTCCTGCTCCTCGGTACGATCAATGGAGTGGCTGCCTCGACTGCGAGTCTCTGCCGAGCATTCGGGCCCACAGCCTCTGGCTTCCTCTTTTCCGCCGGTCTTAGCTCAGGTTACTCAGGACTTGCATGGTGGTGTAGCGCCATCATCTGTATATTTGGAGCAGTTTTGAGCTTGAGTATGAGCGACAAGGGAGGACGAATGGACCCAGACGAGAAGAGTGAACCCGAACCGGAGTTGGGATTCGAGGAACAGATCTTGGATCATAACGCCCTTGATTCAGCGATTGCCGCGGCGAAACCCCGAGATGACTCGATATAATCATGCCTTGCATACGATTCACGAATTTCCTTGGACCCCCTTCAATCGATTTCGAATCTCCGTTAGCGTTCTTGGGTTCTCTTTTTCTATTCTCATTGGTTTCCTCGGGAGGAATACTTGTATAAATTTCTGGGCATACTTTTTTTCTTTACTTTTGTTATCATCGTCTTTTAGATATCCCTCTTTTTCTTTCGCCGGCGTCTTTACATGAGCAGGGGTTTTCCAACTTTCCGAGAGAAGGAGATGTTTTTCTTCTTCGGCAAGGGAGTTTTTTTCAACCATATATTTCTTTTTAATATTTGTTTCTGTTTTCATTGGTTTGGTTTGGTTTCAGCACAAAAAATCTTTGTTTTTGTTTTTCGGGAGTTTTTATAAAGAAGGAAAGGGATATGGTTCAAATCATTGGGATTATGTATATTTTCTTATAGTACCCGGAGGGGAAGGGGGAGTTTGTGCTTTGCCTCACATATGGATGGGGTAGGCCTGGGATGTTCCTGCTTTTAGGCGATTGGAACGGGAAAGGATGGAAGGAAGGGCATGGAAGGAATAGGATAGGCATAGGATAGGAATAGGATAGGCATAGGATAGGAATAGGAACGGAAATGTAGTATTCTTTCTTCTCTTCATATGGTTCTTTTTTTTGGTTTCATGGTTTTCTCTTGGTGGTTTGTTAGGGGGGGTATAGGAGTTGGGAATGGAATATGGGAATTGAAATAGCCAAGATAGTCTTTAGGAGGGGAAGGCTAGAGATAGGTAGGTAGAGCATATCATTTACCCCGGCTTTTATCCTAGCTTCTATTACTTTGTTTTTTAATTTTGTCTACCTTATCTCATGTATTTTATTTTATTTTATTGATTTTATTTTCTTCTTTCGAGTTGTTTAGGGGATGGGATGAGAGGGGGTAGCTAGGTAGATAGGTAAATAGGATAGGTAGAGGAAAGGAAGGGAAGGAGGTAGGGTAGTAGATTATTTTTATATTTTATATTTTATATTTTATATTTTATATTTTATATTTTATATTTTATATTTTATATTTTATATTTTATTCTTCTTTTACCTTTTTTTTTTCTTGTTTTGTTTTTGAGATTTCTTGGAGAGTGTAGTACTGTATTAAAAGGTAGGTAGGATATTTTATTTTTAAAGGAAGAAGGGAAGGAAGTGAAGGGACAGGCAGGTATTATAGTAGAGAAATATTTTCTTACTTGGGTATTATACTTAGGGATAAAGAAGAGGGTTTTATTTAATTTATTTATTTCATTCCTTAAAGAAAGGAGAGGGAAGTAAGGGGAGTAAATAAGTAATCATCTTTATAACCCGTGTTTTATAAATATAAGAAGTTAAGGTAAAATGAAATAAATTATAAGCTTTGGAGTAGGGGATATTATACTTCTTCGTATACTTGATCTGTCGTATATTATGTAAGATGTAGATTTAACTTTTATCTATCTACCTAGCTAACTTAAGTAAATTAAGCGAAGAGAGGGGAAGGAAGGAAGAAATGGAAAGGGAAGGGAAAGGGAAAAGGGTAGTAAGTGAGTAGAATAATTACCAGAAGCGGAAGGGGTCTTTGTCCCGAGGGAGGAAAGGATTATAGGGTACCGAGTATGGTTTCGGGTCTTACTATAGATACAAGCAATAGGTATTATTGGAATTGAGAGAAGGAAAGATAGATCTCGGTAACGGAAGTATAAGGTGTAAGGTGTGAAGTAGACTCGAGAGATGTGGGGAATTAAGCTTACGGTAGGATGGGATAGGATATAGTATAGCCTTGTAGGTAGGGAGGTAGGTACACCCGTTGAATATCTTACTGCTTCTAGAATTTTTGCTAGTTAATTCTTGGCAGGGCGTGAGATCTTGTTACTTTTGGGGTTTCTGCTCGTGGAGTGGATGGAGCTGGGTACCGTACTCGGTGTGTAAGGCTAGCTTAAGTTTATGTTCATGTTTTGTGAGTAAGTCCTGCCAGGGCACCCTTTTACTACTCGGATGTTTTCTAGGGTTTAGCTTGGGGATGAGGAGGTGTAGTGTATAAGAAAGGTACCTGTTGTGCGTATGGTACTTGGTCGGTGATAGTAGATGTTATATCTAGTGAGTGCATGATAAGTTGGGTTTTCTGCTTGGCTACCTAGGTAGGAATAATACCATGAGTTTCTCGTAACCCCTCTATTAGCGGTAACAATAAGTCTTGGAACCAGAGGAAGGATCTTCCCCTCTCTCTACATCAATACTAACAAATGAGACACTTCGACACAAGTAGTATAAGATCTTCAACGTTTTGTTCCGCCCATCTCACTGCTTGCAGATGGTGAGATGGGCGTACTTCGTACAACAACATCGTTATTTTCCCTGATCGGAAGAAGCAGTCAGATCTGTGCAGGATCTCACTGCTTGAAGTATATGCAAGCTATCCGTCCTTGCCGAGGGCGTACAAATCACTTTCATCTTTACTTTTTTCAGCCACCATCCAATATTAATGAGATGTGCGATGCTCGTCAGCCATTTGTGACTTCTCCTACCGAATCTTATATCTTGGTAGGGAGTCTGTGCCTGGATGAAGACTTCGACATACTTCGTCAGATTCCACGGCGGCTCATCCTTACTTTACTTGATCCCTACACATAATCGCCCGGCCCGCGCTTGGCTGGGCCAATGCTTTGGAACCTTCGGACCTCTTTGACCGTGATTGGCCCAAGCTCTTATCAGCATGGAATTTTGGCTGCTGGAGCTTCCTTATCTACTCGTATAGCGTACACTACATGTGTAGGCAACTGGATGGAGGGAGTAGTGACGAGCTGAGTTGTGCAAAATCGAGTAGGCGCAGTGAGGGATGGTGCTGCAGTGAGTGATGAGTGATGAATGATGAGTGATCAGTGAATGAATCCAGGGCACTCAGCGATGTCGGAGAGATGTAGATGGTGAAGGGATGAGGTACTGCTGGAATCCAGCCCACGATGTCATACCAAGGTAGATTTGGTGTTTGTCAGGAATTCCGCGTTCTAATCGGGATATCGCGAGGCTTCATATCCAAATTTCTTCTCCCACTCCCACTCCCACTCCCCCTCACCATCGCCGCCAATGACCGAGCAGAATTGCTATCTTGACTCTTGCCTACAAGCTACAAGCTACAAGCTACAAGCTACAAGCTACAAGCTACAAGCTACAAGCTACAATCTACACCCAATTGACGGCGCCCCCCGCGACTTCTTTTTCTGATCCAAACTATCTCGGGTGCTCCTTCTCTCTCTCTCTCTCCGAACTCTTGCGTGGCCTTGAATTGATATCCAGTCTGGACCCCGCCTGTCTTCATCACTTACTCGATACTTCGTACATCCATCTGCATCCATCTGCATCCAACTCAGCCCCCAGCCCCAGCTAGCCAGCGTCGCATTGCACATCTCCATCCCCATCACACATCTCAGCCCAACTTGACCTCAAACCAACCCAACGCAACGCAACGCAACCCCAACTCGGGTCCACCACAGCCCTGGAACTTGATAGCCCAACCGCATCATATCCATACATCCATCCCAAACCATACCTGGTTACTTACCAAGGCAGCAGCACTGGCTGACAGCGTCAACTTTCTTACCACGCTCGAAGCGCACATCCACCCACATCCCATCGCGGCTTCACGAAGCTTACGCACCTTGTACCACGATACCCATTTCCTGTATCCACCGCCACACTTCTGCGCTGCCTTGCGCTGCGCACAATCCAAACGCCTACGTCGTGCCAAAGGCGGCGCACCGAGCAGGCGTATGGCCCAATGAAGCAAGACTTTCCACCTCAAGCGCCAATTCGTTAACCACGAGAGAGCGACCGCGCAAGAGAGGAGCCGTGAGCCCCGCGAGAGCCTCAATCGAAAAAAAAAAGTCCGGGGTAAACCGAGGCGCAATACTCCGTACTCCTCCGTACCTGCGATTCACCCTACGCTACCTCAAACGCCGTCGCGGATTTCCTCGAAGAGTGGAGGGTACGGAAAATTCCATACCTGGACCGATCTCCAGACGAACGCCTCATCAAACAAGCTGGACGAAGACGGGGCGCAGACAGGTAGGATAGCATACCGAGGGGAGCATGACTTCCAATTCGCGCCCCTCTCCTCGGACTTCCAATAGCGGTGGTGGTCCTCCTGCCAAACGAGCCCGAGTCTCATCGCCCGATCCATCGGTACCGGTGGCCGAGAGTCCGCGCAGTACGGAGGAGGGGGATTTACCTAGTCAGCCATTACCGGAGAAGACGGGGAGTAAGGCAGGGCAATCGAGTAGCTTTCGCAATGTGAGTGCTTGCAATCGTTGTAGATTGAGGAAGAATCGGTGTGACCAGCGATTGCCGAGTTGTGCAAGCTGTGAAAAGGCGAATGTGAAATGCGTGGGCTATGATCCGATTACCAAGAGAGAAATACCAAGGAGGTGAGTTGCGCATAATCTTTTGGGGGATGAGGAAGGACAAAGTTACCGACACTCACGATGCGGTAAGGCCGAAGTCTGGTTTTGTTAACCTGTAATCGCAATAGTTACGTCTTTTATCTCGAATCCCGAGTGGCCTATTTGGAAAAGGTCCTAGAAGACAATGGCATACCATTTGCGCCAGCAGATGTTCTCGAACATGCGTCTCGACCAGGCGCAGATCCAAATCTCATTCAAACCCCAAGCGATGATGGAAGACAGTCCTACATAGGAAGCGAGATAGCTTCAAGCTCCCACAAGAATAACCCCATGTCCAATTTAGGAAATGTGTCAATACAAGGTGCTTCCGACTCGCGTCAGTTGGGCTCTGCGACGGGCATATCATTTGCGCGCGTGGTTTTTGCTGCTGTGAAATCTTCCGTATCTGGGTCCACGAGTGACAAGAGTGGTGTGAGACCTTCCAGGCCTCCCATTTCAAGCAAGGCCGCTGGACCTGGAACTGGAGGAACTTCGATGAGAGAGTCCTTTTTTGGGCTCCACACGAAACCTATGATGAAACAAGCACCGTTGCCATCGAAAGAACTGGGAGGTCGGCTCGTGAATTTCTACTTCGAACATGCAAATCCTCAAATCCCAATTTTACATCGTGGTGAATTCATGAAAATGTTTGAACTAGCGTATGCAGAAGGAGATGCGAGAGTTCGGACGGCCAGGGAATTATTCATGCTGAATATTGTCTTTGCGATTGGCGCGGGCATCTTCCTTGGAGATTCGTCTGATCGCGAGAAGAAAGATGGAGCGGACGAGGGGAAAGACCCAACCATCGGTGGTCAGCAATATCAACCTGAAGAATACCACGCCTCTGCCATTATTCATCTGGAACCTTGTCTGGATAGACCGGAGGGTTTTGGTAGTGGACTTGACGAGTTGCAATATGTCTTGCTCTTAGCAGGCTTTGCTCTTTTGAGACCAGTGGCTCCTGGTTTGTGGTATATCATTGGAGTTGCGGTTCGCTTAGCTGTAGATCTTGGCCTTCATCATGAGGACGGTAAAGATGTTGATGTTGGTCTGGAAGATCCATTGCAAGATGCCCCTGAAACCGATCTTGCTCGACAACAAAAACTACGAAGTATTCGAGAAAAGGGGCGACGGGAGTGGATTCGAGACTTTCGTCGCCGCCTATGGTGGTGCGCCTACTCTTTCGATCGACTGGTATCAACCTGCGTTGGACGACCATTTGGTATATCAGATCAAGTCATTACAACAGAATTTCCTTCATTATTAGATGACAAATACATTACGCCAGCAGGATTCCAGCAACCACTTGGAGTAGAGAATGAACCTTCTTACAAACATGCGGCTTACCATTATTTTCGATTAAGATTACTGCAATCGGAGATTTTGCAGGTCTTACAACATCAGCAAGCACAACAGGCTCGAGCGGGCGGCGCAAATCAACGAAATCCATACATGCACACCGCATTACCTTCACCATTTCTCGCAAAGTTCGGTACTTTCAGATCGTGGCGTATCGATATCGATAAGCGACTCTGGGAATGGAAAGAATCCGCACCAACCAAACAGGAGACTGGTGTTGCGTTTTCAATTGAATTTTTAGAATTAAACTACTGGCAATGCGTCATCATGCTTTACCGACAAAGCTTGAGTGTACCTCAAATATTCGAAGGTGAATTCAATACCAGTAACGAGGTCGATAGTCCTAATGTTCATAATGTTGAATTGCGGGAGGATGAGGAACGGGTGTTTGTCAAGGTTGCAGAGGCTGGTCAGAGAGTCTTGAGGTTGTATCGAAAGTTGCATCGTGTACATCTCGTCAATTACACCTTCTTGGCGACGCATCACTTATTCATGGCTGGTATATCATTTCTCTATGCAATTTGGCATTCTCCAATTGTGCGGAGCCGGTTGGTAAGTCATCACTGGCATGATCTTGAAACATAGCTAACATTGGTAGACATTGGATGAAGTAGATTTCACCATTCTAGCCGCAACTTCCGTTCTGGGTGATCTGATCGAGAAATGCCCTCCCGCGGAAGCATGCCGTGATGCATTTGACCGGATGTCAAAAGCTACAGTAAACATGTGCATGTCAACCACGGGGTTCAGTTCTTCCGTGGGAGGCATTAATTCCGGTCGCTATTCTTCTAACCATCGATCCTCCAATCACAACCGTCAAGACTCTACCGAATTCAATCACAACCGTCGACCATCTCGCCCTCGACCGAAACCGCAATTCGATATGGGTCTCAATGATCTTCTTGGCCCTACAACGCCTACTTATCCTAGTATCAAAACGGAGTTTGAGATGGGCGGTTCGTTTAGGGGACCAGGACAGAGTGCTGGCGCAGTCCATTCCTCACCGCCCGAGTACGTGGTCTCACCTACGATCTCCAATGTTGATGCTTCAGTCATTGATCCCAGTCTCCTTCCCTCACCAAGCGCTCCACCTACTTCTGCCTTTCCACCGAATTCCTTCCCTCCCATGACAACAACCGCTCCAAATCCATATCCTCCTCAACAAGTCATGGATTTCTCGTTTGCTAATGCACCTGGTATGGATTTTCTGAATAATGGTGCGGCGGCTGCGGGTAATGGCAATAATGGATGGTCGGAAATGGGGGCTGCGGGTGGTGGTGTGGTTGACGGGGGTTGGAATGGGGATTTGGGATTGGGACTTGGTTGGGAGGGTGCAGATCATGATTTTAGCGAAGGGGGAAATGGGGGAGTCGATTTGTTCGATGGGTTTTTCTTTGGTGGGACGGGGGGATTTTAGAACTCGAAAGTTGAAAGCGTGGCGTACATCGAAGAGTGGATGGTGGGATGGAGGGATGGGGTTGTGTGTGTGTGCTTCTGCTCGTAACTTACCCTTGGGTGTTCTTCGTTCGTTTTTTGCTTTTTAGCATCTTGATGATTTGATGGCTTTTCTCGGCGTTTTCTTTTTCTGGGTGCGCGGGTTCGGGTCTGGGAAAAGCGCGTCATTGTTTTCACTTTTTTTCTTATGTGGGGAGGAGATTCCTTTTCTTTATTTGTTTATGGATGGATGGAGAGATGAAAGGAAGGAAGCACGCAACGATGCAGGTTTGTTCTTTGATGAGGGGACTTGGAGGTGTGGAGGGGAGTTGAGGATGAATATGGGCTGATGATTGTTTTATGGGCTGAAGGGGACTAGGGTTTAGGTGATGGGACTGGGATTAGGTGACACGGCCGTGGGTTTATGGATTAGGTGATGGGTGGAGGGATGGACGTACGTGGAACATGAATATGATATGATACAGTACAGGACATTGTACACTGTACATAGTGGGCTGAGCAGAACAGAGCAGAGCAGAGTGAGAATACAGAGAAGACAGAGAATAAAGAGAATCAAGAGTAGTGTATGAATATTGAATATTGTGAGAATGTGATTATAGACGTGTAGGAGAGGTATGAAGACCTAGGTAGGTATGGACTACTGTCTAAATAAGAGGATGGATGGAGGGGTTTAGATCTTAGTAAATAAATCCTTGAAAGCAGAAAGCTTATTCTAGGTCCTTTGGAAAGGAAGGGGCGCACTTGTACTGTACTATAAGTATCTATCTTACTATAGAATTTGTAATTTAGATTTAGATGTCATAGAGTATAGAGTGTAGAGTGGTATATATGGAGTACAGTATATTACTAGCGAAATTGAAAATGAAATTGAAATTGACATTGATGAGGTATGTAAGGAGGTTAGGGTTAGGTATAGAATGTTAATGTAAGATTTACTTACTTACTTGACTTTGAGGATTTGGAGGTAAGGGATAGAGGAATGGAGGGAAGGTACTAGGGTATAGAATAGGGTAGAATAGGGTTAAGCTTAGAACTGGTGTGAGAAAGTTAAGGTATAGAATAAACTTAACAGTAATTAACTAAGATACCCCTTTATATATTATAAATACCTAATATACCCCTTAATTAATTCGAGTTAGTCTAAGATATCCCTTATTTTATATAGTTGAATTTAGGGGTGTTTCGGTTATAAATAGCTATAAAACAAGAGTATTTTAAAGTATCGATAATATATCCAAGGGTATCTTAGTTAATAGAGTAGTCTCAATTCTTATTTTTAAGAAATATCCTCCTAAGTAACACCCTCGAGGTCCTAAGTAACTTTTTAGGGATTATTACGATTAAGAAGCTAATTGTAAATAGCCTCTTTTGCCTTAGGTATAGAGCTCCACTCCTAACTAATTCGTAGAGGCTCTTCTGACGCCGACTTTCTCTTAATAATTTCCTTCTCTTGTGATTTCTGTTTACTAAGCATACGGTGTGGTCTTTTAGGCTTTTGTGGCTTTTGTAGCCTCGTCGTATATGCCTCGCGGCGGGCTTACTTTTAGACCTACTTATAAGGAAGTATATTAGTTGTAGTATTATTATAATAAGTCTAGGGAACACTTTAAAACAACAAGACGTATAGTATATAATAATAATATCTAATTCACCTAGATCCCGTATAATATCCTTACGTAAGAATATGAATTTACACTAGCTGAAATGCACTTGTTTTATAGTTATTTACGACCGAAATACCTCTAGTTTAGATTAAGGGGTATGATAGACTAACTCGAATTAATTAAGGGGTATCTTAGGTATTTATAATATAGTAAGAGGTATCTTAGTTAATTACCATAAACCTAATTATTCGTTAGCGAAGCTAACGTTTTTAGTACGTAGGGGAGGGGGGGGGGGGGGGGGGGGGGGGGGGGGAGGGTGCTTACTAAGCTAGTCTTACGAGATATTTTCGAGTTAAGGATTTAGGTAGTTTTATAATCCGTATATAGTGTTACGGAGCTGGAGCTCCATCACGTGTTGTTGGTGCCTTGGAGGCCTGAGGCCGTCATACCCCTCTTTATCTGTCGTTCGAACCTTTGGTCTTGGTTCTTCACTTTGAATTCTAAGTAGTAGGTTAGAAGAAATATCGAGTCTGTTACATATAGCTTCTAATTAGCTAGAAACCCCTTATTATTAATATAGCTAATATAAATTCGATAAAAAAGTATAATAAAGATATTCTAGACTCGCTTAGCTTAGTTAGTATATAGGGGTAGGAATACTAAAACTACTATAGTACTACTCTTATACTTATATTAAGCTAGGATTACCCTCGAAAGGTATATTACTATAGTATAAGATATCTAAGAGTTTTAGTTATAATTCCGTATTCTTCCTATATGTTTATAATATCTATAGCTAGAATAAAATAGGTTAGAATTAATATACGATTATAACTATAATAGTTTTAGTACCTTATATTTATAAGGTATCTAGGTATCTATATATCTACGTAGGAATACTAAAGTATATACTATACTCTCGCGCCTATATTAAGCTAGAATTATATCTAAAAAGTATATAAATTAAATGTAGGATATCTAAGAGTTTTAGCTATATTTTAGTGTTTTAGGGATAATTATACGACTACTATAGCTAGAACAAGGTACGTAGATACCTACGTAGTACGATTATAACTAGGCTAGTAGTAGAGGGAGTACTAAGGTACTAAGTATACGAGCTAGGAATACTAAAACTATAAGTACTACTCTCGCGCCTATATTAAGCTAGAATAAGATTTAAAATATATATGAATTAAGTATAAATATTCTAAGTAGCTAGGCTATATTTTGGTATTCTCGCTATACTATTATAATATCTATAGCTAGTAGAGTATAAACGTATATACGAGTATAACCGTAGATTATAGTAAGGTAGCTACCTAATAGATATAAGGTATAATCTAAGGCTTTAGATATTACGTAATTAAACCCTAATAAAACTCTTACGATAATATCGCGATTTTATAATAGTATTTAGCCCTAGAACTATTATCTATCTAGGTCCTAGAAGGTAAATACTAATATATTAATATATAAACTACTTCTTAAGTATAGTAAGCTATAGGGGTTTAGAGGCTAGCCCCTAAGAAAACAAAGGTAGTAGGTAGGTAGACTAGGGTAGAAGCGGGTAGGTTACGTAGGTAGCTAAAGCCTCGAGCTACTTAAAGCCTTTATTTAAAGGTCTAGTACTAAGCGAACGCTAACGCTTTATCTACCTTAGTTAAGGGGGATTACTTATATAAGGATACTATCCCTTCCCTTAAGCTCTAGAAGAATTCTACTTTAGATCGAATAGAAAATCTTAAACTATAGAATCGGTTTTTAGTTTTTATTTACTATAGTAAACGCTAGCTAGAAGTTCTTTAGAATACTAGGTATAGAAAGGTAAAGTAATAGAATAGAATAGAATAGAATAGAATAGAATAGAATAGAATAGAATAGAATAGAATAGAATAGAATAGAATAGAATAGAATAGAATAGAATAGAATAGAATAGAATAGAATAGAATAGAATAGAATGGAATAGAATAGAATAGAATAGAATAGAATGGAATAGAATAGAATAAAGATATAGGGGTAGGTAGATAGGTAGAAATAGAAGTTAAATAGTATTGAGGCTATATTAAAGGGGGTATTTAAATAAAAAAAGAAAGAGGGGTATATATTAGGTTTTAGTAAGTTATAGGAGGAAAGGCTTTAGAAGATGTTTGTTCGGTAGGGTAGTCGGAGAAGGAGAAGGAATAAACTTTGTCAATTTGTAAGTCACAAGATATGAATTTACTATTGAAATCTAGGGAGGTTTTTTACAAGTGTCTTCATTACTACTCCATCCGGTCTCTCCTTTTATTTTGTTTGGACAACCTCAAAATACAGCGAAACACAGCGAAATAAACCCCTTCCCATCATATCCCTTCCCATCCCATCCTATTCCGTACACAAAAGCCCTTGCCAAGGCTACTTATCATGAAAAAAGAAAATACATCAAGCCCACCCCATCGCCAGTACAAGTAACCAGATCCCAAACATTTTCATACCTATCACTTCCACCAAATCCTTTGGTTGCGCTGGTACTAATACCCTCTCATCTCAGATATAATAATCATAATGAAAATGGAAAAAGAAAGCTCGTCTTCCTCAACACCAGTAAGTTAACTTCCCTTTCGTATTATTGATATAGATCAACCTATCAAACCAGATCGAGTCTTCAAGAGAAACCTCACAGCCTTATTTGCGGAAATTGATAGGGGTTGATCTATTTCTTCCTTTTCTTTCTCCTTTCCTTTTTTTTTGTTTTTCTGCTTTTTCTGCTTTTTTTGTTTTGTTTTTTTGTTATTTCTGTATTTCTACCACCACCACCTCTCCATCTATTCCAAATCATAACATAGACCCACCGCCCATAAACCAAACCATGGGTTCCAGAGAAAACTCTCAGCTTAGTCCGCGAAAACCGAGAAGAGGGATTGGTCTATTTCTGTGTTTCAATTATGATTCGCAAATTCCACAACGGTTCACCATCACGAGAACCATCGCTTCAACCAGCACAAAGGATCCACACCGCATCTGACCACCACGCATTTAGCCTTAGAGACGACGTTGTAAATGACATCCGGCGCGATACTCGACTTTTCGAAACAAACTGGCGCCTAGATTCCCTGAAGTTGCGAGACTACGGTAATTGTAATTGAGACGAGATACTCCGGCGGTGGAGGGACATCCGTGACGATGCAGCGGGGGAAATCGAATAACTCGAAGACGTTGGGACAGCCATATGCGGGGAATACCTTGATGGATCGATGATATTGCGGATGATGTAGAAGGATGGATGTACGTTTCTGTGGAGGTAGGGCCCGATGAAGTTCATTCCTAGGACGATGTGTGTACGCGCGGTGGTGATGTACGTAGGGAACGTGTTGTGAATGTATCTATGAACACATTGTGGGAGGAGTGGATCGATGTAGGTCCATCCCTTCGTAATATACGCGAGAACGATGGAAAGTTACGGGCGCAGATATGCTGTGAGTTTTGGCTCGATGTGGTTCCATCCCTTGGTGATATACGTATGAAGGAGGGAAATGTACGGATGCAGATATGCTGTGAGTTTGGTCGCGATGTAAGTCAACCCCTTGGCGACGCATGTACAAGCGATGTTGATGAAATAGCGACCGACCATGAATCTATCGACGTACAAATATGCCAGGATAACCGGAATGAGCACCAAAGCAAGCACCACAAGACCGAGGAAGAAGTTGTGGGTGAAGGAGACTGGTGCTTCTATATCAGATGATGAGGTAGCCGAGCTGAGGGTATCGCCAGCAGCTTCAACCTTCTGCTTGAGGGCACCCTTCAAGCTGGCTCTCTGAGCGGCGATATAGGCAACGACCACGAGGAAGTAAGGAATGAAGACGACGGAGGAGGGAATAGCATCGGTCAAGTAAGCAGTGTAGAGACCAAAAGCCAGAGCGACAAAACTGAGAGGAGAGTGTGTCATGGCGAAGAAATAGAGACAAGGGAGGATGGGGCTTAGAAGGGGGCTTGAGTATGCTCTCAAGTGAGAGAGAGCCTTTGCAAGTTGTTTCCCAACATCCGGTTCGTCTCGCAAGGTTATAATATCGAGTTTGAGAGTTTCAATTTCAGATTCATTCTCCCCGATACGTTGTTGCAAAGCGTCGTTCTTGCTGTTGAGATTGCCAAGCGCGGTTTTCTGCTTGCTAGACTCCTCTCGCAAGGTTGCATTCTCAGTCTCTCGATCGGTGGTCTCGGAAGCAATTTTTTCTGAATTTCGCACGATCATAAGAGCACACCCAGCTCTAAGATCTTGACAGTCTTCTGATAGCTTGTTGATTGCTGCAACAATGGAAGAACTGACTTCCTTGAATCTGGTAATGGCCTGATTATTTGACGCTCTCAAGCGCTGCGATTTCGATTCCGAAATGCGTCTAGCGGTCCGCAAAATAGATCTCAACTCGAGGTTGTCGGCCTTCAGTCTTTCAACCGAACTACTTAGTGAGGTAATGTTAGTAGTCTGAATGTTCTTTGCGACTCTCAGAGTCTTGTTTTCTGCCTGAAGCTCTTTCATCTTTTTCATGAGATTTGTCAACTGGACTTCCAGGCCCTTGTTTTTAGTCTTAAGTCTATACTTCGTCATACTAAGTATAGTCTCGAGGCTCTCAACCTTTCCAGCGTTGGTTTCGTTCTCGGTATTCAGTCTCTTGTTTTCGGTCTCAAGCCTACACTTCGTTACTTTGAGTTCGTCCTCGAGGCTCTCAATCTTTCCAGCGTTGGTTGAGTTCTCGGAATCCAGTCTCTTGTTTTCAGTCTCGAGTATCTTCATCTGTTGTGTTAGAGATGCGATCTGGTCTCGAAGGCCCTTGTTTTCAGTCTCAAGTCTTGTTGTCTTCTCCGTCGTTGTTCGGAAATTATCCTTGAGGCGCTCAATCTCTTCAGAATTGGTTCCAATTTCGACTTTCCGGCCCTGGCTTTCTGTCTCAAGTTTTGCCGTTGTTTCCGTCGTTGCTCTGAGCTCGTTCTGGAGGCGCTCAATCATTTCAGTGGCGGTTCTGTTCCGAGATTGGACTTTTGAAGTTATGCCCCGAACATCTAGAAGTATTGACATGAGACTCGGGTCGATAACTGTACCATTATGATTATGGTTAGGATCATTGACCTTGGTGATATCCTCGGAGTTTCTGGCAAGACCGTGACTAGCAACAGGACTGTTGTCTCTATCGGAAAATTCGACATCAATAACTGCAGATTTTGCTGCGGTCACAGCAGATTCCTCAGCATCATTTTGAGCTTCAACTCGGAGCTGCTTCTCAAAGTCTTCGGATTGGGCAGGCTCGGAGTTTTCCTCAAATGGCTTTCCCTCGGAATGCCCGCAGAGGAGCGGCAGAGTGACTTTGTGGCCCGGGTCCAAAGTTCCGTCGGTGCTTTGGACTAATTCTTCATCTGTGGCACTCGATGGTGCTGCGGGGGATAGCAGTTGAGTAGTGGTATAACTGTTCTCCGATTCATCACATGTTGAAGGTTCCTCGACAGGGGATGTTTGCAGCTCGTTCGAAGGATCTTGCCAGACTTCATCATTACCTTGCTCTGAAGATTCTGTATTGAGAACTGTTGGTCGGGTAGTGATTACTGTTGGTTGTTCCACCTCATTACCCTCATGTTCATCACCCTTCTCCTCATCGCCACCATCATCTTCTTTGACACCGCTCTCCTCTTTATGCTCATTGATCGCTTCAGTGTCGTCGTCGGCTTCAGTGCCGCCACCCGAATTGACAGGTTTGCCCAAGATATTCTCAAGATAGGGCGCTGGTCCAAAACCACGGTCTGGAATTACAGATTTAGCAACTGCGAGAGTGAAGACGTTGTTTGAGGCAAGCGCGTTGTTTTCCAGGCCTTGGGATAAGGCTGCGAAATAACTACTAGGCAAAGACAGCGATTGAGGGATTAGAGACGGTTTGCTAGGCGCAAATATCATGTTTAGGGTCATGGCATACGACTGAGCGGCAGAATATTTGGCGTACTTTGATACGGAAATACCAGTCTTCTCCCCTGTGTATTATGCAAGATCCTTATTGAAAACGCTATCAGAAGATTGCTGCTGAAAGGATAGATGGGACTCGTGTGTAGGTGTAGGGAAATTGGTAAAGTCGCCAAAAGTGACGGGGGCATGACTCGTGGCACCCATATCAAGAGCGGACTCACTGGCATACTTTGATACAAACATGCCAGTATTCTTCTCGCTAATATCGATAGTAGTCGCATCGGTAGTGCTATTAAAAGTTGGCTGTTGGAGGAGTGCATGTGTCTTTGATGGGTTTCGCTCGCTAAAGGTCTCGGCTACCGGAGAAACCTCGGATGAAGCTCTAAATGTGAAGAAACAGAAACATAACAGATCAGACACCGTGGGAGAACTGCTTCGGTTTGCCACTCCAAAAAACTTTCGTGAGCGTTTTGGAAGCGGCTTGATAGGTCGTCCCTTAGCAGCGTCGGAGGCGGATGGTGTTACAGGAGCCTCCTTGGAAGCGAATGGATTGGCCGTGGTTGCAATGGCATAAGTAGTTTGCATAGGAGAATGAAGTCAATTGTTGATTCCAGCGCGAGCCCTCGCCTTTGAGAGAGTAGGAAGCGGCTTGATGAGGCGTTCAGGATACGGTAATGATGAAGGTGTTCCAGAGATGTTTACATCCGTAGAGGTTGGGCCAGTGTCTTCTGACGATCCTGTCTGCCCTTCCGCCTCCATAACATGGAGATTTCCAAAGGTGACAAGTTGGGTTTTCGTATCACTCTCGTGAGACTCGACAGAGCTCTTCAAAACATCTTTCGGAAGCTGGTTGTCTTCTGACTTTTGAGCTACTTCTTGAGAATGCTCAAGGTCTTTAGAGCCCTCGGCACTCGCAACAGCAGCATTGTTCTCGACAGGTATAGTAGAAGACAATGAGGTCAAAGGAGCAGCAACAGCATCACTAAGACCATCGGAGACCAAGGTGACCTGGGCGTGCTCCTTGTGTGGGTCTACATGAGCGAGGCTCGACATTAACATGCCATACAACCTCTTCTCAAGACTTTGAGCGACTGAGGAGTCGATGGGTGTTTCAGAAGCATCAACTAAAGCTTGCTTACCGTCAGAAGTTTTATCAGCACCAGAATCTTGATCAGCAAATGTGGATGCTGATAAGCCATTTCCCGTCTTCTGGTCATCAGACTCAGCAACAAGCGAAGAAGTCTGTGGTAATTTAGAAGATGGTGGCTTCTCAGCTGGAAGTGGATCGGTGATAGGTTGTGGTTGCAAGAGCGGCGATGAGGGGGGCTGAGAGGGGCTGGTGGTAGCGGACGCGGAAGAGGCATCATCAGCAGAGTCTCGATCGCTCGACTCCTTACGATTTCCCATGCTTCCAGATGACTTGGATGCGTTCTTATGATTCTTCTTTCCGCGACGGTGACCGGGCATTATGGCGGGTTGTTTGAGGAGGTGTTTTGGATAGGGTTGGAGGTTGGTTGTTCAAGGTATGTATGTAGTGGGTAGTACGATGGTGGACTGGCCCGAGGATGCTATGACAGCAAGGTCCTTCACGGATGAGTGAATGCTGCTCGTAGCAAGAAGGTTGTCTGAATGTTCTTGGTTAGCAAGACCTTCACCGCTGATGAGGGTATGCTACTCAGAGTATGGTGCTTGACCGACGAAATTATGCTACTAAGTAGGAGAAAGTATTTTGTCTGATGTCCGAAAGTTACAATAACACTTGAGTTCTCTGATGAAAATGCTGCTCGTAGCACGATATTTGGCTGATGAACATGCGCCAGCAAAATGTTGGTCTCTGATTAAAGGTATGCTGGAATAGCACAACTTTGCTTGATGAAAGTATGCTGAACTAGCACAAAGATCTTCGGATGCGAAGATGTTGCTCGTAGCCTGAAGCTTGTCTCTACAAGAGAACGCAGCAGCAACAAAAATCGTATGCAAGTAACGTATGCGGTAGACAGCGCATCGAAATCAGAAAGAAGGTAGGCGGGTACTCGTTGAGTAGAAGGACTTTTGGGAATAGATCGATATCAGAGGAAAATAGGTGTCGATGTGGAAAATGGAAAGTAGGGAAGGTGTCCGAGCATCCAAAGAGGTCGAGTATATGAGCATGCTCCCAGACTCGCGCTAGGCCATCAGAGGCGTGCGGGGGGCTGCGAGGGCAAGCAAATTTCCCAGAGATTTCCGCTACGATGTTGAATTCACTCTCCATCATCTACCTAATGAATTCAGTCCGAACGGAATTTCCCCCGCGCGCCATGCCATTTTCCCCAACATATGTCGATTCACTCTGAAAAGGTTACATTATATTGATTTGTGGCTGAACCTTTCTCCTAATCCACCAGAATCTCGATATCTCAGGGCTTCGAAGAGTTCCAAAGCAAATACCGGAGGCGAGTCTCTATCAAGGTCCTCAAAGTCCATTGGACTAGAAGACCACTGCCCCTCAAACTGTCATACTCGCCGTGTTTTCATTGAATTGAATTTGAGATATGCACAGATACACATAGGAGGCGCATACCATCGGGCAAATCTGCCTTGTCACCCTGTTCGTGTCCTCCTCCTGTTCGCTCGCTCAAACGCTGAAGCTCAATTTACCTCACATACATCACCAGCTATAAGCAAAACATTTAAACTATGACCAACCTATCTGGAATCGTGATGTAATGTTTCACCAAGTAATTAGATACCAAAGCAAAATTCATTAGCTACCTTCTTTCCAGCTACTTTTCCAAGTCTGAAGTGATACTAGCACTCACCAGTGTGATCGCATATGTACATCTAATCTTTCAAGTTTGCGATCTCCTATTTAAGCAATAATTACCGCAAACAAGTATTCATTAAACGTATAACCACCACATTGAAACAATTTTCAAGACCGTATCTCTTCTGCAGCCAAACTCAGAGAAGCCATTGATAATGTATGCCACGCACACACACCTTTTTTCGCGGACTAAATTTTTTGTTCTAAACGATTCAGTCTCTTCTCTCCTAGACTAAACAATCTATTTCCCTCTGAGGAGATGGCTCCTCCTAGGCCCCCTCTCACCCCTACCCCCTGCATAAGGGGTCCTAGGGGAGTAGGAAGCCGCCCTCTGCCCCCTATCCCAAATATACAACAACTGTTTGTCGCTGGGACTTCTAAAGTCCTTGAACGGAACCGAGTCGGACAGACCTACTTTGGTGGAACTGCAGAGGCAGTAGACCACCACCTAAGTACGTTTCTTGACAAGGCTCCCGACGACGTCCTTCCGCTACTACGCGACCTCTGTCAACAAATAGGCGACCTTTGCCTAGCTTTTCACAACGCCTATATACAAGGGAACTCCCCCCCTGTACTAAAAACAGCCCTTGAGCCACGCCGGCCTCTCTTGCGAGCAATAGAGGACGATTCTACCCTACCCTCTCCCCTCCCTATAGCGAAAAAAACTTCCTACGCACGGACCGCGGCTGCCTTAGCAGGCGCCCAGGCTAGAACAACTATA
>UNPT01000178.1:0-94215 GCA_900536445.1 Hymenoscyphus occultus | reverse complement strand
TTGTTGTATTAGAGGAGGGGGCCCGCCGGTTGTGTAGGCGAGCTGGAAGTCGAGACAAAGAGAGCCAATCTGGGTACAGAGAGCTCGCAAGGAGGGGAGAATATCCGCTGGAGCGCTGTCGAGAGCTGTACTAAGGTAGGTATCGACTGCCTCTGCAGTCCCTCGAAAGAATAGCTGTCCGACTTTGCTTCTCTCAAGCACTTTAGAGGTGCCGGAGACGAACTGAGCCTGAATATTAGGTAAAGGGGGGAGGGGGCGCCACGGGAGTACATGCCCTCGAAAGGAAATACAAGTTTTAGTCAATGAAAGAAGTAATCAGATCGTTTAGAACAAAAAATCTAATTCGAGAAAAAAGGTGTTGGTGCAGAGAGATGGATATTGACAAAGATGAACACTGCCGCAAAACAAATCAATCAGGCTCTCGAAGATCGCGAGTTTTCATGGTCAACTCAAATCATTCATCGTTATTTGTATGACGAGCTCTCATATCTTTATTGAGAACTCGAAGTCGATCCTGGATGGCACGCCCGAAGAAACTCGTTCGGTCAAGGACACACTCTACACTACACTTGAATCTGGATTAAAACAGATTTCTCCGTTTATGCCATTCTTGAGCGAGGAGCTTTGGCAGCGACTTCCACGTAGACCAGGCGACAGCACCCAATCAATCACGATCGCTGATTATCCTGAATACGACCCGTCTTTTGATGATCCGGAATCCGAGTTGGCATATACACTTGTACTTGACTGCTCGAGAGGCATCCGTTCCCTCTTAGCTGATTATGCCATCAAGGATAAAGGCGTGAGTTATATTGCAACTTCTGATCAAGAGTCATTTGAAACCGTGGCAGCACAACTCTCTGCAATTGAAGCACTCAGTGGAAAGACACCCGTAAAGATTGCTGTGATGAACGCTGAAGAAACCACTCCCCCTGGCTGTGCGGTTTTCCCCATTTCCTCTCACGCCAACGTCTATCTCGAAGTCATAGACGGCGCAATAGATCCCACCAAGGAGGCTGAAAGATTTAACGAGAAAGTTGATGAAGCACAGGAAGGAAGAATTTGAAATAGACGCCATTATTGTGGAGACGAGTAGAGTTCATGGTATAGCTGTCACCGATGCCTTGCAGTCTGCCGAGAATAGAGAGCGGGAAGTTGAAGCGAAGTTACGAGTGTTGATTGAAATTGTCATGATGTTTGAGAGGATGAAGACGTAGATTAGATGTGACTGGAACCGTGGTCAGCGCTAGATATACTTTCAATTGCGGTATTAATCGAAAAGTAATGTGGATATTTTGACAATTCAGTGGCGTATCTCGAAAAAGTTCGAATGTCGAGTCCAGAGAGTTTGACGGCCATTCTGATGTGCGTTGTGCAACCTGCAATCGAAGAGATTTGTAAAGGATCTCTCAGATCACACAGCAAACCTGCTTAAGATGTCATACGATGTAAATCCACTGGAATATGATTGAGAACACCCGATTTCTTTCGTTTTTGGAGCACGGCGTCGCGTTTTGGTATGACTCCGTTGCTGCTATTTTTCTAAACTCAACGCTTCAAAGCAGACCCTCTATTGCATGACTTTTCAAAGGCTCTTATCTTGATTGATGCTTGGCTCAACAAGGAGAACTGAGCCAGAACTCCGCAGGCAATATTACACGGACAAGTGTGTCAATTTGCGAAACTTATCGCTGGAGAGGGCTTACCTGGGCGTTAAACGGCTCTTCGACACTTCACAAAGGCATGAGCTGGGCCCTCTAATTATGCTCAAATACTGAGTGTCACGAAGTCGCCTTGTACTGGTAGGTGAGGGAACCCCTTTTTCTTTTGCTCGCTTAATTACATTCTTTCTTTAATGCACATTGGATTAGTTCTCATTGTCTTTTGTCCCAAGCTAACCGAAAACATCAATTGCAGCCTTGTTGTACAAAGCCACAATGCTTCTTCCATCACACGAAAACCAAACGAAATTGTCAGTTTTCAACATTATTGTCACAGCCCAAACACTAGAAGTCTCATCAGATGGCCGGTTCCAAGAGACGACATGGAGATCTGAGTCTCCAACCTCCCCAGAAACACTTCAAGTCCAATGCATGGCCCATTCCATCCTACCCACAACCGTCGACCACCTCCTCACGTCGCCAATTTTACAAAAATGACCTTCGTTTTATAGCCGAAGGGCAAAAAGCCCGTGTCCCCCCGAGAGATCTCCGTTCCGCAATCGTGGACCGGAGGCTAGGCCTCTACACAATCCCCGGTTCCACAAAGGACGAGAAGATAGAAATTTCACTACAGGAAAGGGAAAGGAAGGGAAGGGAGGATCCCTTTGTAAAGAAGGATAAAGGACCGGGGAATGCAGGGAATGGTAAAGATGGGTTGATTGCGAATGAGGAGGCCTTTATCAGCACCTATGGAAAGGGTGATGCGAAGATGGTTAAGAATTGGCTGAAGAGTGGCGAGCCTGGTTGGAAACCGAGATTAGGCGGAAAAAATGTTTGGAAGGGGGTCAAATATCTTGGGAGAGGGGGATTTGGGGTTGTAGGGTTGTGGCAGAGGGAGCCTTTAAAAGGTTAGTACTTAAGTTTTTATGGTGGAATCTGCTGGAAGGAGAGGTACACTAACTCTAACCCCCTTTGAAATTCTATAGCCTGAGGAGAGGATCAGAACGAACTATATGGCCTCCCAAAAGGAGTAAACAAAGTAGCTGTAAAAGAGCAAGACCCTCTGGAGCCTACGAAGGAGTCGGAATACCAATTTAAATTAACTAAAACTGGGAGTAAGCATATTGTGGCACTATATAGGACCAACGAGCAGGAGAAAAGTTTTCTGAAAGGTTTAAACCAGCCGCCAGTAGTAAGGGGGTTTCTTTCGATGGTTGGCGCTATCGACGCGCCGAAACGAAGGTATTTTATGGAGTTTTGTGAAGGGGGAACTTTTGAGAAGATTATGAACATAATTTACGCGTACGTCCAGGGACTTGACAGCTCGCGTCGTCACACCTCTGCAAATGAAGTAAGAAAGAATGCAGATAGCTCCAAGGGACAGGCTTCCAATACAATTGGGGCTGCCCGTTTCATGTGGAGGTATATCAGAAGTTGACAAGGGCTGGCGACCTGAGTTGTCCACCCTCTTTTCTTTACCATTACCCTTAAATTCATAGGAAATTGCACTTTCTTTCTTTTAGTGGATTTGTCTGACATAATGTAGGAGGAACGAACCGCTGGATGAGATTTATCACTGGTGAGTTTCTTGTTTGCCTGGTTTCATTGCAGACTTTACTAACATATTAATGTAGGGGCATGCTAGAATGTCTAGCAGGTGGTCTGGCTGCAATGGAACATGGGAACGACAAACTAGCCGGCCCTTCTTGGTCTCCAAAAATAGTTCATAATGATAGTAGGTACCTATTCCCCAATTCATCATACCTTATTTCGATGGATTTTAGAAGGATCACAATATTATTTCTTCATGAGACATTCCTTTTCCAATCTACGGGGGGTGCACAGCTTGAAATCCCTTGCTACACTGTCTACATCACCGCTCTGGCCCAAGTTTTGGCAAGAGCAACCAATCAGAGATTTCGATCTGGGCGATATAGACTTTTATTACATATGATATGCGTGGCATGGAGTAGCTTTAATTGTTCACCTTGTTAGCTTTCTATAATGCTGACATCGAAATTGTCTCTAGTCGGTGGAGAAAATAGTAAGTTAGCACTTTCGATCTAACAAAACTTACAAGTCTAATAAAGTGTTTGTATAGTACTAGTTGGCAGTAAAGACTACGACCATAAATATACCCCCGTGCTCAAGGTTCGTAACCAAGCCCCTCTTTAATTGGCAAAGAACAGCCCGTGGACAAAACTAATGCTTCTGGGCAAATTCATAGTTCGCAGATTTTGGGCTGTCAAGATTTGCCGAAGTTAATAATGGTGGCAATGACGATGATGAGTTTGTTGCATTTGATGACAGCGGAGAAGATCTATGGTTAGAAAATTTTCAATTCTTACTCCGTGCTTTCTCCAGGATCCATACCAGGACAGTTTCTGGCCAGCCAAAGCATCCAGTTTCTCCGGTTTGAGCTTCTTTGGTACATTTTCACTGGTCATAGACGGCTCTGGCGTCAGTCCTGGGAAAAGTACGAGGGGATTCCCTCATCGTTTGTAGTTACGGTTCTGCATCGGTACAGGCAGACTAATGAAAATCAATGCCCTAGGAGAACTGGAGAACTTTATTTCCCACTGATAATTGGATATGTAAGTATTCTCTCCTATCTCCTTAAAGCGAATCCGTTCTTCACGGATGGCAATAAAAACTCTAACGCGTTATTTCTAAAGAAAGACATGATACCCCGCTACAAAGTCCCCCTGCGCCCCAGCTCAAAAAACCAACAACCATTCACGCGGCGATACCGCAACATAACAACAACAACTGCCACACTTCTCGAAGCGCTTCCTGATTCCCCCTATAGCGTTACCCTAAGATCTACAGTCGTACGAATGCTAGCCGATAAGAAGCGCGACCGGATTACATCACGGGAACTATTGAAGATCTGTCGTGATGCGAAAAAGGTGTGTGAAGATGCGGACCTGGTCCTGAATAACTCGGGCGAACTCGAAAGGTGGAGAGAATCACAAGAAGCTAGAGAAGGCGGCCCAGGAGGTTGGGGTAGCCTTTTTGCGGATGAACCGCCGGGCCCGTCGAGAAAGAGGAAATAGGAATGAGCAGCGGGATATGAACGTCGTAGCAAAGAAATAGCACAAGCAAAATAATCGATCGGTGGGTAACCTACCGATAGCACAAACGATAATTTCTAGCCCGGAATTGATCACAGTACTGGCAAAACTGGGACTACGAGACTCCTTAGAGTCGCTTGCAGGAATTGACTATTGTACAACCAGATAGGAAACCTATCCGTCATACGGAGAAGTTCAATTTTCGAGTTTTTTTTCGGTTGCCTTTAGCTTTTAGGTTTGTATCATAATTACTGTATTCTGTGCTCCTCAAGACCCCCCACGGGCACACAGCTCGCTTAATTAGCCCCTGATGAAACCAAGTAAATATCGCTCTCTAATTATACCCAACATCAGCACCGACTTATACATGTTGTCTTCCTAACTCGTATCCCATCAGCATTCTTATATGCCGCTCCGACATCGGTGTGCTGGTCCCTGCCGCTAGCATTTGCGCCCGTACTCCGTTCTCTAGCTCCTGGGACGTAATACCAGAGAAGACTGAAAGCTTTCAAGGGAAATGGTCGTCACTCTGTATACACTCGTCTTAGAATGATATTATTCTGGAAGTCTTATACAACTAGATTAGTTATATAAAGAGTTGGAATTATTATTAGCGTTAACTTGTTACGAGCCTATGTATACTAAGACAATTATTTCATTTGTGCTAAGAGTTTAGTATAATAACGTTTTATATTGTATATATAAATTATAAGCTAGGTATCCAACTATATATATTCGGCTTTAGGCCTTTAACATTAGTAGTAGCTACGCCCTTGGTGATTATCTAATAAACGAGGTTATCTCTATAGTCAAAGTTTAACTAGTTCATGGTTAGATATGAATTTTAATTCGACGTCTACAATAATATAACAATTACGAATTTTCTACCGTCTAATTCTCTCGAAGTTAAATTTACTATCCTACCTACCTGACAGATCCCGGTATTGGTTTTGTTTCGTCTGCTAAGCTTTCGCTAAGGTTGCCTCGACCACATAGCATTCGAGGGGGAGTACGATCGAGGTACGAGACTAAGGAGATTCGACTCCAGGGGGAGCGATACAAGGAGGATTGCTACTTCGAATTTGGCATAAGTTCCTAATAAATGTTAAGTTTTAGTAGGTATATAGGAGGTTTTTCAGTAGAATACAGGGTGAGCATACCGGTTAACTTTAATATTCATTACTCCTATGATGAATAGGTACCTAGGTAGCAACTCACCTTGTACGTATAACCCAACCTTGTTACTACCTAATACCCCTATAGGGTTTACTAACTTTACTTCGTCCCAGGGGAAAAAGTTGTAATTACATCTTGCTCCGTCCTATGCGTAATAAACATTAAATCTAGTGAGATAACAGAAAACCAACCATTGCAATGCATGGAAAGGACTGCACTGAATTTCAACGTTTGCCAAACCTAGGACGAATTATTCCAAATATGTCTTCTTAAAATGGAAATGCAGGCCTCTTTTCTAGGATGGTAAAGGCGAGTAACAGGGTAAAAACCTCTGAAAAGATTACATACATTTCTCCTATGACGAAGTATATCGGGTGTCTTATGTATGGCACCCAAACCTAGTAGTCTTTTGTAAGGATTTATACTAGTAATTGTCTTGGAATTAGCTAGGCAGATATCCATGGTTTCTGTCGGTTCATTCCTAGGATCGCCACCTGATTCTGCTATACCTACAGTATAATAATAGCAGGAGAAGTCGGTACCTGGTTAAATCAATCGACTTTCTCTCTCACATCATTTCTGATCTAGTCACACATTCAGAATACATTTCTTTATCATGTCCCTAGTTCGTAACTCTTCTCATGGCGATTACACTTTTGATTGCGGCAAGTTGCACAATACGACACTTGGTGCGGAAAATCGTCGTCGAATGCTGTTCTAGTCAAGGGAAAATCGTGTCATACTACCGGTAGCAGAAATCAACTATGCTGTGGTTTCAGTGGGGGGGACTGTATGCGACAGTATTGCAAGAGAGGGGGTACGGCAATCAGGTTACCTGTGAAGACCCTAATGCCGGGGCTCGAGCGGGGGTACGTCGCTTGCTGTACCCCTGGTCCTCCCAAGCGTGCCAAGTACTCTACTTGAGTAGAATGACACCAAATGTGTACAGTATTCAACCTCAGCCTTCTCATTCTATACCAATTCAGCCTCGCCCGCAGAACAACACCACCACCACCAAAACCATCACAACATCCAAATGCAATGCTAACAACCTACCCCCACCTCCGCACCCGGCGGCCATCCCCAACAACAGTCGAATACACCGTCTCCACCTGCCCCTCCCCCACACTCCCCCTCCGCCTCCTCCAACTCACCACCTCAATCCTCCGAATAATAATCGGGCTGACGGTCCTCCTCCTGCTATACACAAAGTACCTCCTCAGCGCCTTCGCGCCCGCCACCCACCCAATTGAACCCCCCGAGACCTTCTTCTCAACAACAACAATCTTCTACATCCTCAACCTCATCACACACTCCCGCCTCGGAACCCTCTGCACGCGTCTCGCCTCCATAACACCCTACACCCTCCTCCTACCCACCTCCTTCCTACTCATCCACATCATCCTGCAGCGTCCGCATACCACCGAGTCACTACTCGTCTTACGGGGTCTGGGGATCCAGACGTCGACGTCGTCGGCGTCGTATTTGTCGTCTGCGACTACGCGGTTCATTCCTACGGAGAAGGTGCAGGATATCTTGGTGAACGAGGCGTTTCGGGGGTTCGAGGTTAGGTATTATCTGGTGGTGGTGGTGGAGGGGGAGAAGGGGGTGGTGGTTGTGTTTCCGAGGTTGTTGCCTCGACGGAAGATGGTGGAGACGGTTTGGAGGGGGGTGAGGGGGTGTTTGTGGGAGAAGGGGGAGGTGGGGAAGGGGTAGGATGGGAATTGATAATGAAGATATGATTTTGAATTTTTATTACTATGATTTTGAATTGGGTTTGGATTGAGATGGGTATTTCTTCATTCCTCGAGTTCAGTCAGCTAGATTGCTTTTTCAACTACATCTGCTGTGGTTTCTTGGTTTTCCAGAGCAAGAACCTTATTAGTCCTACGGTATCCTTGGGCCTTCATATCAGCCGAGTCCTTGAACCCCTTCCTGACGGCATAGTTCTCGTTTTGAATATGCACAAGCTCCATCAGAGGCTTCTTCATCACAGGTGTATATATTCCCTGTAGCCTCGGTGTCTCCCCACCATCAAACACCTTCTGGCTGGTATTACCTTTCTTTTTCTTCAATGTAAGTTCTTTTACCGGATCACCCGTACTCTGTGCCATCTCCAGTAGAGTACCAGCCAACATCTCATCAATCTTGGCCTCTCTCCACACACCCCATAGGTCTTCCACAAGTCCTCCTGGAGCATACTTATCATCTCCCTTTCCGGGGCCATCACCAACATAAATCCATTGCATAGCATCCTTTCTTTCTGGATCGTCTTCGCGAGGAAAAATACATTCCCATAAAACCAGAGGAGTATCAGTAGCCATCTCATAGGTCGGTCTTCGAGGATTCTTCTTCGTATCCAATAGTTCTGCCACAATAGATGGTTTTTCCAGTCCCTGGCCCACCAAGAACAAAACAGCAACCATGCAACGAACTTGGTGCCACAAAAATGCCGATCCGTGAAGATTGAAAGACCACACACTAGGAGTCATTCCCGTCTTTTCCTCTTGACCGGGGCTAAAATCTTCCGAAGCTGTGTAAATAAGTTTTAGATTCGTATCATTTTCATCCTTGATTTCCGTGTGAAATATCATCCTCTCGAAATTTGTGATTTGCTTCCCTGGATCGACTTTACAGAAATTCCTGAAATCATGGGTGCCTTCAAACATTTTTGCTGCTTCGCGCATTGCTTCTATGTCTAGATATCCATCCTTCATTTTAGTGGTGTTCACCTTCCCGTCTGGACTTGGGCCTTCTAGGTTATGTGGTACTGGGGCAAATGCTGGATTTGTGAAGAAATATTTGTATCTCCTCTCGCGACATGAAAAACGTGCTGAGAAATCGATTGGTGGGGCAGGACACCATGCTATAATTCTAATTTCTGGAGGGAGCAGATGGTTTAAAAGAGCGCAATAGGGGATCTCGTCCGCGATTGGGTCGAAATTTAGAGATTCTTGGAGTTCTAGGTCGTTGATGTCGATATGATGCGATGGCTGCTGATCTGGGGGTGGTAGGCGCGACGGTCGCAGTGCTGGACTCCCAAGTTCGAGTCCGTCCTCTCTCGGATGCATATTGAACATATTATCCACCCCATCCTCCACGTCAATTTCCTTTTCCACGTTCTTCTTTCTCTTCACCAAAGGGCGATTGCTCCTGACTCTGATCCCAATGACTTGTCCAAATGCGCTGACACCCTTATCCGTTCTCCCACACTTGCTATACTCGGTTCCTTCCCAATTGACAACCCCGGGGTCCAGCGGATGTGTTGCTTGTGGGAAAATAAGTCGTGCTTTGTTCAAGGCCTTCCATAATTCCTCCTCGATCGTGGGCATGGATTTGCCTTGTCCTGGATGATGCTCGAAACCATGGTACTTCTTGCCCAAATATGCCAGCTTCAGCGCAATGAGGCGGGTATTATATTTCGCAGGATTGAAAACTCGCTCTGTGCGTGGTTTCTTCCATGATTTCTTCTCTGGCGCATTCTCTTTTCCAGGTGGGAGTAAACTAATTTGATGTCAGCCAAGTTCAATATTTCAGAGGGAGAGCTCCACCTCTGATTCTTGCTCTTAAGTTCCTTCTCTAATTGTGTAACCCTCTCAATCAATCTCTCATTACTCCAAGCGCTATAGTCAGTCTGCTCCTCCATCTTGGCCTCGATGTATCGCTGTCGCGCACCAGTGGTTTTCGCAATGTGTTTCGGTCTCCTCCAACGAGAGGTAGTAGAGTCATGAAAATGGGACTTGGAGATCTTGCTCAAACGAATCCTTCTGCAAGCATGCTGTGGTATGAAAAATAACTGCATCGATTCTCTTATGACGGAAAGGTTTGACTCATCGAGTCCTCGAGTGGAGTTGTTTTCATTGGCAGAAAGAGAAATCCCCCGCCCTTATCTTATCACCACGTGCCGCGTTTCATTGCTTTTTGGACTACTTCATAATCTCGAATGGTGAGGCCTTTGATTTGTTCCTCCAGGAAGTTCATCATGTATATAGGATGACGGACAATGAATCCCCTGAGATCCAAATTCTTTTGCTAGGCGATGCAGACTGTGGAAAATCAACATTTCTCTCGTGAGTCCACCCCCCTTTCGACCCCCGCAGGTCTCTCGTCAAACCGCCACTCATCACCCCATCGACCCCGCTTTGAGAGCCGTATCATTTATATATATCAGAACAGGACAGGACTGACAACCAATACAGAAGGATAAGCCAGGGGTCTCCCACAGGTCCAAAGCTAAACCCCAACATCACAGCGAATAAATCACCCATCCCGCTTCTCCGAGATGAAAACCAACCATTCGTCTTCGAGATCAAATTCGGCAATAAACCGTTCCGATTTGAATTCTATGACACTGCTTCACCAAACAGTTGGAAACTCTTGACGCCAAGCGTCATAATACTATGTTATGATATCTCGTCCCGTATAAGTCTCATTGATGTCCAAAGGCTCGTATGTTCTATCTCCCTTCATTTCCCCACTCTGTCCTCCTCATTACCCTCATGGCAATCTCAAATAATAAATTCCTAACTTCTCCTCCACCACAAAAAGTGGTCCCCCCTCCTCTCCCAAATCTTCACGCCCTCCCTCCTCGCCACAGTCCCCGTTCTCCTCCTAGGTCTTAAGCGCGATCTCCGATCGGAAACTGATCCAAATGGCATCATCTATCCTCAAGAAGCATATCGCATCGCCCAGGAAATGAGATGTGATAAGTATATGGAGTGTTCTGCGTTTACGGGGGAGTTGGTACAGGAGGTTGTGGAGGATATCTGTAGGACTGCTGCGAATAGTGCGAGGGCCGAAGGAGGGGGGCTAAGCGAGGGTGGCTGTTTGGTTATGTGATTATTGGGGCGTGTGGAAATTATAGACGGATTTTCCGAGGAAGAACGGTCAAGAGAATTTTTAGGGTTGAGAGTTGAGAAGAGTGATTCAACCACATAGCTACTGTGAATCTATTCCACATGCATACTCCAGTAATCCGAACGACGGTTCCACGAGCAGCTATGTGTGATCTGTGAAAAGAGTATGTGTACAGATACCTCTATGCTTATATAACTTCCAAACTCGAGTAAATGTCGTTTAGCACAACTATCAACCTTTATCTTTTTTACCTTATAAATAGAGAGATGCCACCTACGTACACCAGTAGTCACTTAACACATTATTCTGCCATTGACTCCACGATGTCTATGCTGTTTCAGATAATAGATTTTTCAAGTCGGTAGAACGAAGAGCTATGAAATGATGTAAAATCGGAGGGGTTATAAGATCTGTATAACAATAAAAGAATATTTGTCCTCTTATTAAGTGTTAACGCCTTCCTTGTTTCCATTCCTGAGCTTCTCCTTCCGTATCGTCCATACCTTTTTACGTATTTCCAGAGCCTCCAACTCCATTTGTCCTGACACCAATTCCTCATACATCTTGTTCATTAACTTTTCCCCAGCTTGCAATCGTGGATTCTTTATAAGCAATGCTGATGCAGTGACATTAGCTTTGAGCGCGGGCTCAAATTCGATCATAAACTTGTGGCGATCAATCTTTGCGTTCTCCAGTATAGACGCTGCTATTCATTTCCAAAGTCTGATTTCATTAATAATATCGATCGCCTCTGCGTTCATAGGATCTACCAGTTTCTCTGTAGGATGGGTCTGTCCTTTCGTAGCATGGCCATGGTTCTGTGGGTTGCTTGGCGCGACATGGCTCTCGGTATCGCGTGTAAAGCATGAAAAGATACAGCTAGATATAATTGAAAGAACGGACTCGTTGGGTCGTGTAGTCGACATATTAGCGTGGACATTCAGAATAACCTCTACCGAGAGAAGAAAAAATTGAAGACTCCATATTTCACCAGCACTGAGAGAGAATTTAAACTCTTAATTCTTTATTCTATCGAGTGTCGGATCCCTGTTGGGTTTCTTTGATGAGTATGTTAGTGTTGGGGTTGTGGTCTCCGTTGGTGTTGGCTTAGCGGTGTTGGTCCTCATAGAATACCGATGTTGGTGCAACTTTCACAACAGCCACTAGCGAGCAGGAGATATCACTTGGCAGTTTACAACCAAGACGGCCTAGCAGCTATTCGCAATGAGCTCTGATAGACGGGCGGAGTATGTACTCGAACTGAGAACACTTCTCCACTCCTATAACACATATGCGATATCCTCCATATAATACTAAATCAACTTATTTTTGACCCATCCAACAGTCTCGTAGCAAGTACTGTACTGCAACAACAGAGGAGCTTATACTAGGGCTATAAACCCCTCACTCTGACCAAATTAGCTAGCTTGCCAGTAATTTGAATACAACTCTCTTTCCAGTCACCCTGGCCATTTCGGAATTCTAAATTCCCTTCAACAGGTTATGCGCCCGGGGCGTAAGCTCCAGGGTTCACGACGTCGGGAAAGCTTAGTTGACTCACGGCCTGGAGTGGAGGCTGGTTATGATTAAGTTTACTCAGTTTAGAGTCCTTTTCTAGAGAGCACGCCCTTTCGAATCCGTTAGAGTTCGAGAGCTAGAGCAAGAAGCTACAACGTTACCCCTTCCAGATTTTAGAGGTACTCAAAATATGCGCACGTAAAGTAAATGCAATAGCCGGGTATAAATGAGTCAAACTGATGCCCGAAGACGTGGTAAAGTGACCTGGTTGGTCGAGGAAGAGGTCGTCAAAGCGGACACTTTTACTCCACTTTTGAGTGGTCTTCTTTTGGGTACATCTGGTAATTAGAAGTAATATAATGTCAGATATACAGAAATGTTATATTTACAATGGAGGCACGTCGTCTAAGTTGGATGGAAGGGAATACCTCCGTATAATCGAGGCAGACGTCTCAGAGAGGAGGCTGGCAATTACTAAGTTGGAAACTCCTCATTAGAAATGACGTATTTGCACGGTAAATTAAACTCGTTTAAGTCGATTGCATAAGTAAACCAAATTAGACATGGCTTGGAAAACACCTATTCTCCTAAAAATCGTAGATAGTGAGAGTACAAAAGAAGAAGTGAAAATCTCATCACTCGACATTTAGTAGAAGCGCTTATCCCAAATCAAGTTAAAGTTACTAATAAAGTCTTCTATCCCTTCCAGAGTATCGAGGTATCTCGATACATGTATCTGTCTCAATTCTAAAGGATATGTCCACTCTTAGAAAGAAAAACTCGATTCCTTATCCTTCTATGCCTTAAACTTGCTAACAAACAAGTCTGAAGCAAGTCTATTTCTTAACGTGTTCTTATTATCCCTCCGGGATCTAGAAAGTGAAATCCAAAGCCTTTTCTGTTCGAATATTCGAGTGTATACTTATCGTTATACTACCTATGATATCATGGTCGCCTAATGAAAAGAGGGGTGATTGGTACTCTGGTTGGTTTGAAATTGAGAAGTGTCAGAAAGTGAGAGTTGTCTTGGCTTAGTACTATGCTTTCAGGCTAGTAGGAGGTTCTAAAGAACTGTATATTTTACAGGGCAAAAGACAGTATGGTGTACAAGGGTAGTATGTCTTTTTTTGTTCAATCTAGCTAACTTGTTTTAATTTAACTTGGTTTTATGTTCATATAATTTGTTACCGTTTCTATTGTTGAACTTATTTCTCCTTTAAGCTGTCTAACAGCTGTCTGATTTTGCTAGTCAACCTATGTTGTAGGATATTTGATATTCAATCACTACGCACTAGTAGCACTAGCCTCAAACCTGGGTATTTAATACCCACCTGTACCTTACTTTACAAATTAAAGAGTTCTCCCATTCTTATCTCACAACAACCTATTACAGTACTAGGCGGAAAGTCTGAGCCATTTGCCCTTTTTACACCAAAACTCGGCATAATCACTTATAGATAAAACATAAAAGACTATTTACAATTATAAAGTCCTTTATAAAATCTCTTTATCTTAACGTTTCCTTCCTTTCTGTCTCTTCCGATTTTGTTAGATAATATATAGTATTAAGTAAATTAGGTCTAAAGTAGTCTAGTTTTTACAAATTACGCATTCTACACCAAGTTCGGCCCGATTTCGGTACTAAAATACATAACTCGAGAACATTAGAATATATACTAATAAAGACTTGCTTTATAACTTAATGCACCTATATAGGAGTACTAGTAATATACTTAACTAAGAGTATACAAGAGGTATAAAGCTTTTATTAATAAAAGGTAAAGTTATAGGCTATTAAAAACTAGGCAAATCGTCGTATTTGGGCGTTCTTTGGCTAAATGGCTTAGACTTACCGCCCGGTACTGTAGGTTCTGAATTTCATTTATCTATTGTACCTTACACTTGTTCTTAGAGTCCTAGATCGTCTGGGGCTTGTCTTCTTATCAATTACTGTTTAACGGGTGCTCTAGAATTTGCTAATTCATCTATTCGTCTTCTAGATTAGCTCTTTTGTTTCATCCCTTCCACACTCAGCATGATAGAAAATTATGTACTCGAAGTGGATTAAAGGTGCCGGCTTTAATAAGGTTCTTTTATAAAATAGGACCGTTTGGACGACCAGGCGCTGTATCCAATTATTTGAGCCTCAATTCGACCCATTTATTTCGTCCGCTTATATCCACTTCGAGTGCACGTTTTCTTTTGTCTTTTTCATATGCCGAGTGTGGAAGGGATAGTTGAAGAATCTCGATTTATGATATCAAAATGTTCACACTCTATGTCCTCCCTATCGTCCGATCTAAATGCCATGATGAGAAAGGGGGGAGGGCAGATTCCGATCAGGTTTGAAGGGTTTAAATAAGAGATTAATGTAGGATGACAGAGTGCAATTCTCGAATCAGCTACATCCGATACAACGGTTTAAGGAAGCGGTGCTTAAGTATCAAACGCTACAACAAAGCTTTACAGCAAATGTAAGATAGCCCGAGATATCGGAGGGGGGTTCTCTAGAACCTTGAATCAGAGCTAGGAAATAATAACTAGATTTTTCTAAAATAGGCAAGATGTACTACGGCATCCTGTCATACTAACTAAACCAAGTGATTAAATCGCAAAAGCTATATTTACTATATTTACTATGCCTATATCCCCACAGCCCCACCTTCAGACTTCACGTGCCAAGTTACCTTCACGTGTATACCCCTATTGTCGCACCCTCACTATCTGTCGCCCGCCGTCAGTTACTGTTGTATCCTTACTATCGCGTAGACTCGCTATCTTGTAGGATTTGTACCCTAGTATGTTGTTTAAAAAAGAGGGAGGGGGATGCGGGGAAAGTATCTTAGTTGTACATGCTACTTATTCCTAGCCCCTAATACGACCTTCCTAAAGAGGCTAGGTTAGCACGTGTTACACTATTAATGGATTTGCTTCTTACCAGTTCTCGCTCTCGCTCCTACTTCCTCTTCTCTTTAGACAAGACAGCACTTTGCGACAGCGAGAAGGTATAGGGGGTATTTGTTAGCCGGAGGGATTACTACAAGACTTACGAGAGTGGAGATATATAGTTAGCACGTGTAATATACGTGGGGGCCAGTGTATGGTATCTCCCCTCCAAACTTCTCCCCGCCACTCCTTTCCACCGGAATCTCCGTTCCTATCCGTACAAATTAGAGAGCTCTCCTTCCTACTCTAATCCTGACCAATTAGTACTCCTTATCCTCGCTAACGTCGTTTAGCTAACTAGGCTAGGTATCTAAGTACTTAAGCCTCGATTTGTCCTAATTATTATATTAGTATTTTAGTAAGTACTATTATAAAAAAAAGGTTTATAATAAGGTTATATGTAGTACGCTTACTAGTTATCTAAATATTATATTACGTAATTTATAGTATTATTAATAGAAATAACGTAATAGAAATATCTAGAGTATTTCTAGACTAATTACTTTATAATAAATATGTTATGTTTTTTCTCTCAAAAGACTAAAAGTATTATATAATATAAATGTTTTATATAATACTATTAATAGAAGAACTACTAAGCTATACTTGTAGTAAGCTTTAACCTAGATTTATTATAATATTAGTATTATATGAAAACTCTAAAATATTAATTTATTATTTATTAATTATAAGGAATAGCTTATAATAATAATAACTCAACTAGCTAGAATACTCTTTTCTATTATTATAGTCGTTTATATATTATTTATAATATATATTTAAAAGGTTAGTATAAGATATTTTTACTAATATTTATTAGAAATATAAGAATTCAGTATTAATTTTTATTAACCTACTTAAATAAGATTTCTCTAACTAGAAAGAATATTAGCTTTTATTCTATAACTACTACCTTTAATTCTAGAATTCTTATACTATATTATAATAAGATATTATTCTTATTATTTAATTTTAATACTATTATTCTACTTAATTAAGTAAACTATACTTAGAAGAAATAATATAGATTAGAAAATAGTCTACGTTCTTAAAGTTTCTTAGTAGAAGTTCTAAAAACACTCCAGGTAATAAATTTTACTAGTGAATTTTAAATAATACTATATACACGTGACTTTGTTAATTACTAACCCCTTTTTTAGCCGAAATCTTACCCTTCGCGAATTTCTAACCCTTTAATTAGTTTTATAATAATAATAAACAAGTTTATTCAATTAACTGTATAGTCTCCCTTCTCCCCTAGCGTATCTACTCTCCTAGGAGCGTTAGCCTAGTATTAGACAATTAGAGGGGTGATTTTACTAGGTTTTCTTCCGCTGTATAGTCTTTTAGGCCTTTCTTTCTTCTGTTTTACAGATAGATTACTAACTAATTCAATAGACTGTTTGTATTACCTCTGTGTGTCGTACCTTATGCTCTCTGAACTGAGGAGAAATTTGGTTGCCTCTGCTATTGTTGGTTTTTGTCCTTCTTTTCCATTAATTTTTTTGAGGGAATTTTGAGCGCCCCTTTGGGCATCCCACCACATGGATCTTTGGACATCGCCTTGCTATGGTGAGAGACCCTTGGATTCGTATACATTACTTTCCCTCCGCCATTTGATACTTGAAATACCTCAAGTGAGTTTTCATTCGTCCTAAAGACAGATAATTGTCACGAAATACGTTGAAATTGAGATAGGTTATATTCTCCGAGCTCAATTCATCACATTAACTATTCCTATAGGCATCCAGGAACACAAAAAACAACTCTAAAGACCCGAAACCTTCCACTCTTTGCCATTGGTATTGCCTGGAGCTATAACATGCCAAATTCTTTGTATGAGTCTTTGCCGAAAGGAAAAGTAACCATGTCTATAAAGAAATTCACTGTAACGGAGACGAAGAAAATCTAGAAACTATCCGTATGATATTTTCTCGTGTAGTTATGGGTTTTTTTCTCCTCCGACGGTCCAAAATAATAACAAGTATCCTATTCCTCCTCCTTGATACCAAAGAGGATTTCATAATCATTCGTATTGTCCGTCATATCCTGGGAGATGCCGTCATATTCTCGAGTACCAGCACTGATGTGTCCCACTCCAAGAGGTCTCTTCGCAGTCAGCGAGACGCGCACCAAATTCAAAACCGGTCTTGATGAGATGGAAAAAACTTCGCTCAAAACGGCTCTCAACACCTGGAATGCGTTTAGTCGGCTTGGTGTGTTGACGTTCATCAATTTGTTTAAAACTCTGCCATACGGTACATTGACCGCAAACGCACGACCATCATCTTCTGCTTCTGGCTTTTTCTTGGTCATATAAATATTTCCGTCAACCGCCATGCCTAGATCTTTCAACGAGCAAAAGATTCGGAAGAATGCTCGGATCTCTTCCGGCCAGTGTAATTGCCGTACAAGATCCTCCTCGACAAGAAGACTTTGAATTGTCGCGAACCCAATCTCCTCAATGGATGGGTCCTTGATGTTGAAAATATCCTGGATGAACGCGCTTTCTTCTGCGATTGAATCCACCAGCAGATCAATAAACCTGTAGTCGCCCTCCACTTGAAATAGGACCTTGTCTCGTGCGCTGTTGAACCTAATTCTTCGCTTGCTTCCGCGACTTCCAATTGATGCAGTATAGTGAGACAGAGCGATGTCACGAGATGCACGGCATACTTGGAGTAGTGGCGAAGGCTTGTTTGGGCTTTTAAAGCGGTATCGGCCCTCGCTGTGGTTGTGGATGTAAGCGATGATGACCACATTGTTGTTCTTGGGAAGCGCATGATTCCAGATTTTTGAGAGGATGTCGTCGTTGAAGTTTACCGATGACTCGGAGAGGCTAGTTGGAAATTCTGGTTGACGAGGCTCATTGGAAGTTTTCTTCTTGTTTCTGGTTCGTGTTCTGCGGTGTCGAGTTCTGCGGTGCGGAGCTATTGTCGCAATGGGAGGTGTCTTGTGCTCTTGAGGAGGAAACTTCATATCCTTGGGATAAGGTGTATCTAATGAGCTGCTTTGAGGCAGGAAAGACATCTTGAGTGGTGGTTTTTCGCTTGTGTTCTGCTGATGCTCTTTGGTAGTGTTGTGGGGGAAGTTGGCAACCCACAGAGCGAAGACTTCAAGATGTAAAAGCTTTGTGGGGCAATGTCAATTTAAGAAATGAGTGGGGACTTGTAGGGTAGACAAGTAGCAATAGTGAATTACAATAGAGGATTTCAGCTGGCCAGCGAAGAGTCTGAGCTTCCAAATATTCCTCTGGCATCTTTGGAACGATGATAACCTGTGTTGCTCTAGCATAATACTGATGTCTTAATGTAGCAAGTTTCAAATAAACATATCATAGGTTTGCTCATGTTTCTGATCCAAAGAAAGAAAAGAATCTATAAATTGCGGATACGGAAATCAGTTCTTCAAAATAAATGGTATTCATCACACGCCACATCTACCTAAGGAATTGCAAATCTACATGAAATAGACGGCAAAGAGAGATATATAGACTCAAGGGTGTATTTTTCAAAAAGGTCACGATACCTGAGTACTACATTACTTGGTGTTGAAGGGTGTATTTGTGTGCATGGAGTGCTGAGATTGCCAGGATGACTGGAAAGAGAGTTGTACGCCGACGGCTGGCTAGCTAACTACTTTGGGCAGCAGCTAGGGTTGTATGGCCCTTAGCATAAGCTCATCCTTTGTTACAGTACTAAGTAGAGTCCTGTTGAGTAGATCCATTTAGTCCTGTTCCATGCACCTGTTCCACACAGTAGAAACCAGTCGTTAGACTAACCGACAACAGTTTATTATCTATAACATAAGTTTTATAATCACGTTCATCCTACTAAGTGCTTATAAGGGAGAAGGGAACATATATATAGGACTAGCACTTAGGGTTTAGAGAGCCCCAGGGTGCCAGTAAGAGCCTTAGGAGCCGTAAGTGAGTGAGTAGGTGGGAGGTAAGTGAGCGGCTTCGCAAGGCGAGTGCTGGGTTTATATATGTGTGTGGGTGTGTAGGTTTGTGGATGTGTAGGTGTGGGTGTGGAGGGGCGGAAGTGTGTAGAGAGAGCACAATAAGCACCGCCTACCCTGCAAATATCCGCCTCTCCCAAATTTGTGTAGCGAGCATAAACAACCCTGTGGGCCAAAACCATACACAGAGAGCCCTCCTTGCCTAGCAAAGTTGTAGATGTCGAAAGTTCGAAGTTGCAACAGTATTATTTGTATTGTAGCATTGTATCGCTCCTCACTCCTCCCTCCTCCCTCCTCCTAGACCAGCTGGCCACCCCCTGTAAGAAACCTGGTTATTGCTCTATACACGCCATCAAAAGTGATTATGCCAGAAGTCTAGTACAGCTTAATTAATTATCCTATTTTATCTAGAATAATAAGGAGTAAAAAGTATTAATTGTTCTAAACTATTCGTTTAGTTGTGTGAGGTCTTTGAGATAATATTTTTATAACTCAGGCGTGGTATACAGAGTAATACCCGCCTCTCTTACTCTTTGAATTGTAAAGACAAAATTGTGTTTCCTCTAGACCTGAGTAAGAGTACAAAGAGCGTCGCATAAGTTAGGAGAAAGTAGTACGTGTACCAAAGAATCGTATTATATTGTATAATAGAATCGCATCGCTCCTATAAGCAAACGCAGGTGAGCAATTGACACTTAGTAAGAACTAGAGCACTTAGCTAGTTAGGAGAGTAAAAAGAATAGAGCTAAGAGAAGTGAAGTAATGAGAACGTGAAAAAGAGAGCCTTAGGGCTCTGACGTACACGTCCTGCTCCAAGGGCAGGATATGTGAAGTTGTTGAAGGTTCCTGCCCCAGCCGCCAACAGAAACTTCTAACTTCAAGTTCTCGCATTCGCCGCCCCACTCTCAATCCACCCCCCAAAACCCTCATTAAACCCCACAAACTCCCCCCAGCTCTTGTCAGTTCCAAGTTGTTCGTCTGTCCTCACGTGATATAAAAACATCCCCTACTTGGTAATGCAAGAAAATGCCAGAGAAACAGATGACGTAGAGTGGAAGTTTTCTTCTATGATTTGACCTACAGTGGAGTGAAGACGTTATTAGTATGTAAGGTATTTGTTGTTCAAATTTATTGTGTTCCTTTCCAGAATGCTGTGTTCTTTTGGTTGTTTACTTTATGGCGATTGATTACCAAGTTTGATATTTGTGATATGAGGCTAATGCCAAGCATGATTATATACAGTCACTTTCTTGAATCAAACCAGTCATTTACCTTAGAGCTCTATAGGGGTTGAACACCTTATGACAAGTTTGCAAATATGTTTGTCATTATGATAGGTCTTCACTCTCTGAATTATGATCACAAATTCCTAGGACAGTGCATGTAGTTTTCTAATAGAGCCTCCTACTGAACCTCTCCATCGATTTGAGGCCATATTCTACATACCCAGATTGATTGAATCGTACTTGAAGTCAAGCTATCGATTTCAAGATTTACAAGTCAACTTAGTTTGATCAGTTATAGATGGATTAAGTCGAATTTATCCCTTTGTTGTGCCTATACCATGAAATCCAATCAATCACAGTCAAAAGATTTATTGAACTAGACTATAACAATAGATTCAAAGCATTTCCCACACTCAGATTATCCTGAGAGATTGGTATGCTTGGAGACGATAATACTAATGCTTTTACTGGTGCATTACTGTAGTCGGGCAATTATCGGTTATCGGATTGCGGGGGTGGTCGGCCCCGAATTGGCCGAGATAAATTTATTTTCTGGCTCTCACAGCTTCTCTGCGCCCCAACATCAACACTCCCGGACTTTGCGACTCCTTGTCTATTGCAAAAGAAGCACGATTAAAATAATGGATACCACCATGGAGGAGATTGTGGCGCCATCGAATGCGCCCGGCCAAGTTCAGGTGTATTTCACGACGAATTCCGAGGATATAGAACTGCCAGAAGAAAAAAGACAATTGCGCGTGCCTACTGGTATGTAGGAAATTAGGATTGATGAGCCCGATTAATGCGCCTGTGCTAATAGAAACTCCAGATGTCCGCCGATATGGCCTCTCTCAAATCCTCAATTCAGAGTCGATGCTGGACACTTCCTCTCCCATTCCCTTCGATTTCTTGATCAATGGTACCTTCCTCCGCACCACGATCGACGAATACTTGGTCGCAAACGGTCTATCCGCAGAGACGACTTTGAACTTGCAATACGTGCGCAGTTTGATCCCGCCGCTATACGAGGCCAGCTTTGAGCATGATGATTGGGTTAGTTGTGTAGATGTACTCTCTGGGAGCTCTGCTGCTGGAACCTGGAATGGCCAGCAAATAACTCCTGGGCAAGAACGTATCCTCTCCGGATCTTACGATGGGTTGTTGCGAATTTGGAATAAATCAGGGCAGACGATTGCGACTTCGACGTCGTCGAGCGCAGGTGGGCATACTTCTAGCATCAAATCTGCCAGGTTCATATCTCCCACCCAAATTGCATCCGCAGGCCTAGACCGTACGATCAGAATATGGAAATATGCGGAAGCACAGGATGGGTTCTCGGGCGACCTCAAGCCAACTTTGGAATTGTATGGTCATACTGGTGCAATCGACTCTATTGATGTGCATGGCCCCTCTGATCGTATTCTCTCGGCCTCGATCGATGGCACCATTGGTCTCTGGACGACACAGAAGTCTTCTGCACCCGCCGCGTCATCTTCTCTGCTCACATCTGGTCCTCTGGCAAAACGGAGGAAGCTTACTACTTCAACTTCTACCCCGCAGCGAGGTCCTCTTTCCCTTATCTCTTCCCATACCGCACCCGTCACCGCAGCAATATTCAATCCCAGCGACTCAACTGTAGCCTACTCGGCTTCCCAAGACCACACAATAAAAACTCTTGATCTTACAACGCTGGAAGTTGTAGATACGCGCACGGCATCTCATCCACTTCTATCTCTGGCCGCTCTACCGGGTATATCGTCCCAGTTACTAGCTGCAGGGACTAGTGCACGACATATCACCCTTCTCGATCCCCGTATCTCTGCTTCCTCCACTCGGGTGATGACTTTACGTGGCCATACAAACAAAATTGTCTCGTTGTCACCAGACCCAGAAAGTAATTATGGTTTGATATCCGGAAGTCATGACGGCACGTGCAGAGTTTGGGATCTGAGAAGCTCTAGACAAGGGACGAAAGATGAGGGGAATGGGCTTGTTGGAGAAGCTGTGTACGTTGTAGAAAGAGACAGTCAAAAAGGAGGCGCAAAGCGTCCTGTTGGCGGAGAAGGCATCAAAGTTTTCGGCGTGACTTGGGATAAAGACGTTGGTATTGTCAGTGCCGGAGAAGATAAAATGGTGCAGGTTAATAGAGGCAGAGGCGTCACAAGAACGGAATCTTCATGAGTAAAGGACTAATACTAAAACCATTTGATACCCGGATCATCAGAATCTCCGCAAAATCCTTGTACAGTGTACTTACCACTACTCTTTTCTTGCGGCCGTAGGGCTCAAAGGACCAGAAATCTTGAAGTGACATGGAGGCACTTTAGCCTTGCATATCTGTTGGAATAAGCAATAACGTCATTCATTTACTTTGGCATCAGCAAGGGTTACAAACAGCCTGGAGAAATGAAAGGTTGTGTGACGATGGTTACGTAAAATTGAAATAAGCTCATGCCGTCTGCCACGACATATCAAAAGTTACTCATATCGACTACTGCTAATTTCTTCTTAGGTTAAGTCTATTGGATTTCCCGCGTCCAAAAGGCGAGTGTCTACCGAATCAGAGTCTTCTCAACTTTTACTTTGAAGAGCAATAATGAAACTACCAGCTTCTCATCGATACTAGTGGTGCCGTTCCATGTCATTTGTACCCCGCGTTATACTGGCATCGGTACGACGATAACTATAACCGCATGGGGTGCATCCAGAGCTCATTACTTGAAGAAAAGGGAAGGTATTGCGTTCTTTCTTCCACGAGATAGGAACAGCCGTACAAAATCAATATTTGGCGAAATCTGCTGCCTAAACGAGCAGAAGGATTCCCGGTACCTTGGCCGAGTCCCGCTGTGTTTACGGCGCCATTCATGTCATCAGATCTCTGATGCATCTCTTTCGGATTATTGCCTGATATTTTTAGCTTGAGGATTTAGTATGCCGTGCTGTTATTGAAGCTGGGTACTGGTAGTGGCTTGTCAATTGGTACAGTACACTCCTCATCTGTTTTACCTGAGCCCGAATCTCACTCTCTACGGCGCAGACACTTCCACGACCTCGCATATTCCAAGTGGCGACCTTTGCATATTTCAGGCTGGAGGGCTGGGACTCTTTGCGTTTTTGTGTTGTACAGAACTGCGGTGATACCATTTCTTCAATTCCTTTCACGTTGTTCTGCTTGCATTTGTAGATCCGACGATCATTGAATCCCGACGGTCAGGTATGTGTTACGATATTCAAAATCGCATCACTTCCATTTGACGCCTTCATATTATGCTTATTCTGGCCAAGAGCGGAGCTTATTCCTTGTATCACTTGGTACCGACGTATATTTGAATAGGCTCAACACACACTTAGAGAGGTGCAGCAGCCACATCACAATGCAACCCTCAAATTCGTATTTGTCTTGGACACGCTGCGAGAGTAAGACGCATCCCGGGATTTTTATGCAGCTTATTCTTGTCTGGAGTGATGGGATCCAAGGCTCTCGGACCTAGGCAAGAGACTCAAATTCTTCGATATGGTTGCATTCTCAAAGCGACGTGCCCAATAGTACGGCCACCAGTACGTTTTGCGTCTTCAGGAATATGAGTTTTCCAATACACGGGAATCTGCACTATGACGATCTTTCCCTTCTTCATGGTTTTCTCTCTTTAGAATATCCAAATTTTTGAAGAGCACTACTACGTAGATAATCTTTTTCACTTTCGTGCTAGTTTTCCTTTGTGAAGTATATATAAAGATATCCCTTTGACTTCATCTATTATATTCCACTCCTTCATCCCCCCCTCACACCGTCAAAATGTCAATACTACAACCCATTCTCTTTGCCCCCTCAGCCTCCGCCCTCTCCGCCTGCTCCTCTATATCCTCCAGCGTAAACATCCCCGTCTACAGCCTCCCCGTGTCCTCCCTTGCACCTGAATACGTGTACGCCAAAACACACTACTACTCAGCGACCAACGCTGATAGCACGCCTGCTTGTGTTGTTTTCCCCACTGCTGCTGAACATGTCTCGGGCATTTTGAGGGTTTTGGATGCGTTCCCTGATGTGGGATTTGCGGTTAAATCTGGGGGACATAATCCTAACAAGGGGTTTAGTAGTACAGATGGAGGTGTTTTGATTAGTTTCAAGGATTGGAATAAGAGTGTTTTGAAGGGGGATGGGGGTTTGGCGGATGTTAGTCCGGGGGCGAGGGTGAGTTTTTTAGAGGTTTTCTTTTTACTATGAGTTTGAATTTTTTGATTGGGTTTAAAAGCCTAGAAATGCTGATTTTGATATCTTGCGTAGTGGGAAAATGTCATCAGTGATCTAGAAGACAGAGGACGCGCCGTTGTTGGGGGCCGGATTGGTGGGTTCACTTTCTTGTGGAGAGTAAGGAAATCACAATTTGCTAACCGAGTGTAGGAGATGTCGGGGTAGGATTACTTCTTGGTGGCGGATTAAGTTTTCTGAGTACCCAGTACGGATTAGCTTGTGATTCTGTTGTGAATTATGAGGTTGTTCTTGCAAATTCGACGATTGTTAATGCGAATGAGAATGAGAACTCTGATTTATTCTGGGCATTGAAAGGTGGCGGGAATCAGTTTGGTATGTACTCCAGTCTTTGGATGGAAAATGGGGAAGGAAGGGACGTGCTGATGGTTGTAGGTATTATAACGAAATACACGATGAAAACATTCCCCATCGGTCAGATTTGGGGGGGTGTACGTACTTATTCGTTTCTTAATGCGGATAAGTTACTCGCCGCAACGTCGGACTGTAAGTAATGGACGCTTTATTCTCCTTGTTCCATTCCAGCTCTTCTCTCAGATAGGAGATCTCATGACTGATCACCTGATTCCTAGGGACCGGAAACTTACCCGATCCTAAAGGAAGCGTCATCGTTTCGGGTGATGTTGCCGCAGATAATGTTGTTGATATATTTGTGGTTTATTTCTTCTATGATGGGCCTATTCCACCACCAGGGGTGTTTGACAAGTTTGATATCATCCCTGCGATTACTGATGATACGAAGACGAGATCTTATAGTGATTTAGTGGGTTAATGTACACCAAACTTTCGTAAAGTTGATGCTGATACTGCATAAAATAGCTTCTCGCGAACAATGAGTTGGCGAGTATTTACGGGTTTCGATTTATTCTTCGGGTAAGTTATTCTATTCCAACTTGAGAAGGTCTCGCAGCTAATGAAATTCGTCTCACAGGCTGCAACAATTCCCAACTTGCCAGGTCAAAATGGAACGGATCTCTACGTCTCAGCCTACAACCTTTACCGAAACTATCTCATATCACAAGGTTTGGATAGGCTCTTTCAACTCGGCTTTGTCTTCTCAATTTCCTTCCAGCCATTCCCACACCAAATCCCCTTCCAATCACAGATCGTAAACCCTCACGGCAATCCCATGAACCTCTCCGCTGCAGACGGGGACAAAATGTGGATAGGTTTCACCATCTCCTGGTTAGCGAATATCAGCGATAGTACCGCCACTGCTATCTCCCAACACCTGACAGAGAGCTTGGAAGCGTTTGTGGAGGAGACCTATCCTGGTGTGAAGAGTACGAATGAGATTGAGGGTGGTGAGAAAGGGGCGGGGAATGAGTTTGTATATTTTAATGATGCTATGAGTGATCAGAGACCTTTACAGAGTTATGGGGGAGAGAGCTACGAGAGATTGAGGGCAATCCAGAGAAGGTATGATCCTGATGGAATGTTGAGGGGTCGGACCGGTGGTTTTAAATTTGTCTGATGGAGGTGGATGGAGAGTTTTTGGGGTTTTTTTTGGCTATTGGTCGATGTGTGTAGTTGTTGAAATGAAGAAATTCATAAGTCTATTCATCACTAAGATCCAATATGGTATGTTGGTCAATAGAAAGCTTCAAGCTTGCTGCCGCCTTGCTAATACAATGAAATATTGCGATTGTCCTTTACAGATAGCCTAAGTATATAAGTTCTTCCCATTGTTCTGCGGATACCCAGTCAAAACCGATACCTAACCTAAGCTTGAGGCATTTACAGAGCAAGTGGACTCTTCCAAGCCTTCTAACTCATTATTTCTCAAAGTAAATTCACGCTAACAACTAGCCTTCCACCAAATACCACACTACAGGTGCTGATGACTTTTGTTTCAAACGAGTTCTTCAAGATTTTCGGGACGGTATAGGAGGCTGTCGTCGCACGAAGATCTCCCGATCTCCCTAATATTTATTTGACCCCCTTAAGGCGCAAAAATGGCTCTAACTACAGCTTGTACCTGGAAGTACTCCCAAGTGATACTAATCACGTGAGAACGAGTACTGTCGACCACGTTGGGAAACCAGTCAAAAAAATGCGACTCGGAAAACATTCGGTATAGAGTTTTATACTGGGGCGTTGATACCTAGAGCCCCTACTCGAGTAAAGCCACCAATGTCCCAGACATCCCCTTGCAGTTTTCATCAACGCAGCATTTCCAAACCGTTCTAATACGCCTTGAGATGCATATGCATTGCATACTGACAGGCGTGAACCAGATTCCCGGTTTTGGACATCATGTCAATCTTTCGGATCCCTCGGCTTTTTGGCCCAAATTTGACCGTCCTGTCTCTCAATTAATCTCATGGTCCTAACTTTTCTTCACCGTTGACATCCTTCTTTATCCCTGAATCTTCTGCGTAGAAAAAACGGTCAAGGTGGTTTGGAACCCCTTTTCATGCCAGATAACTTTGTTAAAAATCCAGGGGTATGCCAGTTGGTATTTTGTAATTGACCTTCATAAAAAGTATATCCCACCCTCGGTTTCCGAACCAACCCACGTGCATTACATTTCATATTTGAAGTTTGCGACTTCTTATTTAACCATAATTCCCGAGAACAAGCATTTATACAGGTATACCCGTATCACTTCGTGAAAGGATAAATGTGGGGTTCGGTATAGCGGTTCATTCAAACCTTGGTCGGACCGGTCGGAAAGATGCCCAGTGCGCTACGAGGCCCGGGCCGACTTACTCCGAGCTACTTGGATAAGCACTGGAAGCAAGCGCAACTACCAAGACTAAGATTGGATACTATAAACTTAGATTATCAGATGTCTCCATACATCAGCGGCGACGGAAGGAATATCATCCGAATATGAGATACTAATCAAAAGCTGATACAGTAAGTACTGTACTTCTGAAGTTCTAATTTCGCGCTTGATTTAATTACCCAGTACGTAGCTTTTTGTAACTTCAACAGTCGGTTGAAAGAACGTATTCAACATGTTACTGCAGCAACTTACATCCAATTCAAAGCGTTTCCCTCTATAATATGCCAAGGACCGTCAGTAGCTGGAGTCTGGACGGATCTTTACCGAAGCGACCGAAGTGATCCAGGTGGAGATCGTATAATTTGGGGTCAAACTCAGTTCCTGACACGATTTGAGAATGAGATCCGCCGTGGGTGGCAGTACTAGCGCGTGATACTTGTACAAGTAGAATCGATGCTCTTATCTGTCCAAATACAACTGCCAGGTATAACGATGTTGTCGGTGTTGGTAATTCTACCAAAAGCGACAGAGTATTTGGGTTGTTAGTCATGCCAGACCCTGGCAAGTATAGACTTTCATGAAAAGATGTTCCGGCTTCGGGGAATTCTGTGTCAAGGCTTTTTGACGTTTCAAGGTTGTCTGAACTCCGGACGATGTTTGCTGTTTCCAAAGAGGCTTTCCGCTTTGATAATTTGCTTAAACCTCCCGCACTTTATCGAGGTTGATGCCTTGGATCGCGTTTAATTCTTGACTACTTAATCTGCAGCATCCCTTCTTTAAATGATATAATCGATACTAATTTGGTCGACTGGATATTTGTATAATTGCCCCGGCGGCTAGAGCATTCATTATTTTATACAACCAGCTATTTTCTAGCGACACGCTCTTTCGCAACTCTACATTCTTTTGTATACTATAGCTATTATGCGTTTTTCGCTGTTCTTGGGGCTTGCCTCCGTTGCGGTAGCTGTTGATCCCTTGGGTATGTGTGGCATTTTATCCTGCTAGTATAGTGCTAATCGCATCCAGTGGACCTGGGATATGCCAAATATCAAGGTCAAACTTTGCAAAATGGGGTCAACCAATGGTTGAGCATGCGATTTGCAGCACCTGTAATTGGCAAAAATCGATTTGCTGCCCCTCAGGCCCCTCTTCCAGAGACCGCGGTTCAAGACTCGACTAAGGTCAGTCAATAAAGATTCATGGCCAATCTAAAATTATTTGGCTAACAATCAACAGGAAGGAGCTCTCTGTGTCTCGGCAAACAACCAGGAAGGATTACAATTTGGGTCGGCAAGACAACCGATGGCTGAAGATTGTTTATTTGTTGCAGTCTACTCGCCTAAGAATGCGACAGAGACCTCAAATCTGCCCATCATGTTTTTCATTTCAGGTGGTGGTTTCAATTCCAATTCCAATGGAAATTTCAACGGCACTGGCTTAGTTGAAGCTTCTGGAGGAAACATGATTGTCGTGCGAGCCAATTATCGAGTTGGAATGCTAGGATTCGTCTCTGGAACATTAATTGAGAATGACAAGAACGGTGCAGTCTCGAACAACGGTATGAACGATAGTAAGTTGGCTCCACAAATCGCACCACTACAACAGCTAACTTGAAGCAGTTGTTGCTGCGCTGAAATGGACACAGCAATTTGCAACCAAGGTAATATTCTGATTAATCGTTTGCTGGCTTGCACTAACCTTTTCTCACGTAGTTTGGTGGAGACCCAAAACACATAGTAGTCACTGGTGTCAGTGCAGGTGGAAACGCAATCGATCTCCTAGTTACTGCAAACAACGGAACTGGCTTCCCCGGTCTTTTCGTGGGTGCTATATCAGAAAGTACCGGATGGGGAAGTATGCCCAACGTTATTACCCGTGATGCCGATCTCCAAAAAAACATCAACTCAACAGGCTGCTTGAATGACCCAGACCCAATAAACTGCATGCGACTGTTGCCAATTGCTGATTTCCAAAACAAGACATTAAAGAATGGATGGGGACCAACTGTTGATGGAAAATTGTTTACAGCCCCACAATATCAATTGATGGAGCAAGGGAAATTTATGAAGATTCCTATCATTTATGGATGTAAGCAGATCCTCAGACTTACCCGTGTACAATGCTCACAATCACAGGGACCAGTAACGAAGGTACCCCAGATTTCATCTCAAATCAATCTGCAACGACAGACGAAGATTTGATTAGGAAGTTCAAGAACAATGTTCCAATTGCAACCGACGCCGACCTACAGAAGCTTCTTCAGCTTTATCCCGACTCTCTTAACCAGAAGGACTTTTTCGGCCGTGATGTTTCCGTCAAAAATGCAACTCTTCGTAAGGGAAGTGGCGTTAAATGGCAACAAGATGCCACTATCACTACCGAATTGAAACTTGCTTGTGTCGCCGGATTCTTCTCCGATATGCACTCCCTACACGGAAACACAGAAAGTTACCATTATCGCTACAACGTTCTTGACAGTACACCAGGTGGGCTCGCAGATCAAGGACTCTTCACTCCGCATGTCAACGAAATTTACGCAGTCTTCGGCAAAAATAACACCGACGGAGGAGATCCAAAATGTCTCGATATCCCCTTTGCTCAAGGCGGCTGTCTTGAGGGGGCAAAGATCACTCAAAGCTATTGGATGTCATTCGTCCGATCATTAGATCCTAACAAGTTCAAAGATGCCGCAGCACCCGTTTGGGAGAAATGGACCATGGCTACGCCAATACGGGTGTTGCTTGATACTGCCAATGCAACAATGGAAACGACTGGGGCAGGTGTTGGAGAAATTATAATTGCGGATCAGAACCAGAGGCAGAGATGTAACAAGTTCATGCTGCCGTTCTCTAAATCGATCAATATCGGTATGAGTGCTGGGGAAAAGCTGCCACCATTTGCTAATGGTACGCTACCTGATCCAAATGCCTGATCAGGTGCTGCCCAATTTCTTTAGCATTAGTTATTAATGCCACATATTGAATTTCTTGATGAATACTGTCTGGGACGAGTTGAGTGACGTTCGAGAGACATAAGCTACCAATGAGGAGAAAGTTGCTGTGACAACCTAAACGGGTCAGCTGCCAGAATCTTTCAACAGCCTCCTTTCCCCTCCCTTTTTTCGCTGCCATGCCCATTATCGTTCAAAGAGAAGACTGGGAACGTACCGTTACAAAGCGGACTAATTTTGAGAACCTACCATAGTAAAACTACACATGTTCTGTGTGCCATCATGATGTACCGGTAATACATATGGTTTCAAAATCCATTCAATGCCCAGGATCCCACGATGGTAAATTTCTCGTCGGAAGCTTCTAATCTTTGCTGTTGAACAACCATGCTAGCCGTTATTTTCGGGGTTCACTGGGAACGAGAAGGATTTTCCTGGGCATTGGTCTATTGGTACAGAGACACTAGTTTCACGGCCAATACACGTGAGAATTTTGCTATACTGATTGCAGGAGGTTCTTAGGACGCTGAGATCTTCAATTTGGCAGAAGAATCTATATTAGAAGAAGTCTCGTCCATTTAAAGTAGGGTATCGTTGGACTTTAATGCCTTAAGGGAAATGTTCACAGTTTATAGCTTTCAACTAGTCCCGTTGTAGAAAATTACATTCCAACCTCGAAGTCGAAGATCGAGCCTTGTTGCTGAGATAAGCTGATGGCTTTTTGAGTGCATGGTTACATCGTCCTTTTCACTCTTCACAAGAGCAGAGGATGGCCTGTGGATTGATCATTGAGAAAGGGTGTTGTTGCGTATCTGATCCCATCAAAGAAAGGCAGGTAGGTGTGTAGAGAAGTAGGTTAATCTAGCTTTGTCCCAACTTGAATCTCTTGTCGATGTCACAATAAATGAGCTAAGGGAAGAGACTTGTAGATGACACTTTGGTTTGTCCTGCTTCCAGATATTAGGACAAAACCATCTATGCACCTCTACAAAATTCACCCTTTACTCTAAAGTTGTTTATTTGGTCTGTGTGGTTCGCCAATTGAGTCTGCCAAAGTCTCGCTTAGTCTCGCTCTTATAGGGGGGGTATATCACAAGCCAACCCCATAGTATCAAGAGAAAGAAGGCTCTGAGAGGTTTGGGAAGACTATTGGGAGGAAAATATAGCTCTAGTCTGAGTTGAGTGAACTTGGAGTTAAGGAAACAGTATTCTACATGGTTGCTGCAGCGTTGCTGGGTTATTGCGTAGTTGCGAACCAACTACACAAAGGCACATATTTGTTGCTCATGAGGCAACAAACTAGACTCCTTTCAATACCATTGAATATGTGCCTCTATCACTGACGAGTCTACACAACGCAACAACGGTGGATCGGCATACTGCGAGCTTTCCCTGCTGAGTTTTTCTATCCATTCTTCAAGCTTTGATCCGCTGTATTTCTGATCCTTTCGCTGAGGAGGACGTGAGATTCCCCAGCTGCTCTTTGAAGCTGGCGCGTCTTGTTAATTCAATGATGGTCAGTACTCGTTTCATCTGCATTCCTCTCACCCTCTTAACTGATCACTGATCCCGCTTGCCAGCAGGCGCAATTTCATCAATTCCCGAAGCTCCCCCCGGAGCTTCGTGATGAAATCTGGAAGATCGCCGCCAGAGAACCCCGAATCGTCAAAGTGACACTTCGAATTATACGTAGAGCAAACCCAGTTTATCCTACCGCGCCTGCCTCCACACGTTTGGCTCTCAAAGGCACAACTCCACCTATGGTCCTCGTCAACAAGGAGGCAAAGGAAGCATACATGAGAGAGGGCAAGATTCTCAAGCAAGAGGGACTAGGGTTGAGCCATAAGATATGTTTCCAACCTACGGATACGCTACTATTCTGCGGAATCGAGGGACGAAAGGTCTGGGAACGACGAGCTTTGACTCTCTTGAACAGATCCCGTAAGTTGTCATTCCCTGCAGAGAACGATCCCAGTAGCTCTTTTTTTGCTGGAGTCACTAGATTAGCCTTCGATAGCGCTGTTTCTCTCCCTTTCTCAACAATTAGCTGCGCCATTGGATACTACGACCTGGATTTGCATCTACAACGTTTTCCCGACCTCAAGAAGGTTACCTTTGTCTCTCACGGATGCATCGTCACTGAGTATTGTCAAAAGAGTCTTGAAGATATGGTCGGAAGCGATAAGGAACTACAATTCAATCCATCAGGCTCACATCCCGTACACGACCTTTTCAACGGTCCGCCCGGCCGCCAGCTCCATAGCGGGGTTGTCACTGAGTATGCTTGTTTGGGATACAGAAACATGAGTGCCTAGGAGACAGTTTCATTGGTTTCACGGTACTATCTGGCAGTATACTAATGAACGACAATCGGTCTTTGGATTGAGAATAGTGAATTGAGCGAGGGTTTGGTTATCATTTGGATATGGGATACTGTAGAAAGGTAGTTCGGTCAAAGCAAACGGATCATCAGAAGGGATTAATGGCCAACACGTCTTCAGGAATCGTTGTGTGCGAGGACTTTAGGAAAGCAGCATCACTTGGGTAGACCATAGGATGAGCAATCAATCGGGGAAAATCTTAGCTACTACATAGTCCTCGAGTCTTCATACAATGAATTCAACTTCCCCAGAACCGTCATTGTTTATTCTTACGTGAACGTCCATTGGACGATTACTGATCTTTCTTGGAAAATTCCAAAACATGCCGACATATGATTTAGGTTTGCTTCCCCGAAATGGACCGGAAACAAGGGCAAAAGTGGCTTTTGGTCTTTTCAGATAACTTGCTCTTTCCTAATATCTCCAATATGTGCAATCAGCTCCTTGGTACAAGAGCGTTTCATTTTATAAGTGCTCCAAGCGCTTATCGAGAACTGTATTCCCTGTCACCTCCAAAATTAGTATACCAACTATAAGAAACCACGTAATTGAGTCGGTAAGTGGAGGGCGGTGGGGAAGGGGGGAAGAAACTCAATTCGTGGTTTTCTAAGTTCGTGAATATGTTAAAATTGGGTTTTGGAACAGATGCAGACTACAGAAACCATCAAATTAACGTCATGCCAATCTATTTTGCAAAGAATGGGTAAGAGGTTATATTGTTCCCTCGTGAGTGTTCTTGTATAATTGCAGGTCAGTGATTAGAGGAGAGTGGTGGCAGCGAAAGTGCAGAATGGCCAATAATTTAACCGATAGTTTCTTTTGAAGCGGACATGGCTGAAATACTGAGCCTTTACTTGGTCTTTCTTTTTTGTTGCTGTATGCCTTCGAAATTTACGAACTATCCAAGACTTGCCGCATTTTCAAGCCAAGGAAGAATAATGAAAACATGCAAAGAATTGCGTCCAGCCAAAATGGCGGAGTAAATAATATGGTCACGTAGCTCGCGTACTGTACGTTTATCCAGGGCGGTTCAGATGCTACCACACCACCGAGACCAAGATTCTCAATATATATTCACAAGCCCCCCTGAATTAGAACATGTTTAGTCAGTACCGTTTTAACCTCCATCCCCTCCCCCCCCCCATTATTTTCGATAATTTCTAGATGAATTTGGATATTTGTAAGTGGGCTCCTATCTGAGATAAGGAAGATATGCAGCTGTTGAGGTGTCGCTATTTGTGATACGACCTCTCCTCTTGGCCTCTTTTTTGAAGGAAAGGCTCGCGATACTTCAATAGCATGATGCTGTTCATGCAAAGAAGTCCATGACACTTTCTTCATTAGGTAGGAGCGTAAAATATTTCAAGAATGCTTGGTCAACATGATCTCGCCTCGGTTGTGGTTACATTGGAGAATTGCTTGGCGAAGGATTGCGGGCCTTCTAATTCTCGGCGACCAGACCAACATTTTTACTCAACACCATCACCAAATACAATGCGCCCAGCACCACTTTTGCCAAAACGGATTAGCCACAAGGCGGAGAAACGCGCGACACTGCATTGAACTGTCCCTCAACCGACGCGATGCCGCAAAAGCTCACCGCTCCAACGTCTGTTCGGATGTTCCTTTTGTCTATCCCAAGCCTTCCAAGAATGCACCGCATCGTGGGACAAGAAGCTGTGCAGCCACGATCTGTCCTCTGTCGTGCCTCATCTGGCACATTATTATTGTGTGCGAAACGGTTGCACTGTGCTTAAATGTGACGACGCGGGAGTAGCAATATTGGCTTGCCATGGCTTTCAAGTATGTCAACGTGCCTTGGCATCTGGAGCATGAGTTCTGAAGTATATTGAGAAGTCGGTCATGATCGAAGGACATGTACTTTATGTTGCTCTTGGCTTACCGACTGGTGGAAGCAGTTCTGCATTCAACCGCCCTCAACTACAGTACTACTGCCAATTACTGATCCTCTTTTCTCACAATTATACAGAAATCGTCTTCGAGATTCGACTCATGGCACCCTTTCACTCTTCGTCTGCGATGCGATACAACGAAGTACCCCAAACCCGGGGTACTTCGTTGTTTTACCCCACAAAGTTTCCCTGCACGATGGAAATGCCGAAGAGGATTAAGCCGGGGATATTTCCGATCGACTTCGCGCAAGGCGCATGTTTCGCATCATGAAGTTGTCAGTGGCAAAATGCCAAAATATCTTCGTCTCTACATGCCTCGCGAAGACGCCGGGTTCGAGGCAACTCAGATGATGCGACAAAGGGAAGCGTTCGTTGCCCGATGCTAAATTCGTCACACCTTCCAGAACGCAAAGCTTGTCTGGTTGTCGCAGTTCGGAATTATAAAAAGGGGCACGAGATGAGCTGTCAACAATACGGTACCGGTACTGTCCTTGTAATGGTAGGAGTTGCCAATTGCAGCGAGGCACAGGAGCCTTACTGTGACCGTCAAGGTAACAACCAAGCCTGGACTGTTTATCACAAGTCCCATGGTTCCTAGACAGGTTGCTTGAGAGAGCTCCAAGCGATTAGTCCCCGTCTTTTGGACGGCGACACAACCCCTCGGGACGACCGACCTCGAAACAAGAAATGGATGTGAAGTGGTCAAACGTCCTCGTGGGATGATTCGAAGAACAAGAAGGCGGATTTGACCGCATTTGAGACGAAGCCTTTGCTCGCTAGAACGAAAACCCGTACGGAGTATTGATTATTCGTTCTACAGCTCATCGTGGCGCAATGAGGGACCACAGTTGAGACCCAACTCTCCTTTGCACTTGTCGTAACAAAAAAGAAATCTCCCAGTGGGCGTCTAATGAGCCCCTGTGTTGGTGTTGCGATTCGTATTGTGTGGGCTTCTGATCTCCTTCTCCGCACTGGCACACTGCTTCAGGCGGCATTGCAAACGTCTTGAGGTTCCTACCAAGAAATGATGTGCAAGCACGCTCTGTACATCATTCCAATGCAAGTGCACATAAGCAACCTGGACGCTTGGCTACAATCCTCATGATGGTAGCCAAGCAATGAATCTGGCTTAGGTTCATCCTGTACATAATATTGTACATATCCAATCGCTTCAAGTCCAATTGCAGAGGTTAAAACGGGCCCAGCCCAAGTTTGCAAGACGTTGCATACAATTGTACTATTGTGATACAAATATTACCTATCGCGACCACATGATAGCATATTCATTCTCCTTACCACACACCTCAATGTCATGACATCTGTACAGTATCTTTTTCACTCTTATCGCATGCCAGAATTTTTATGTTTCATGATGCCCAGAACCCCAGAAATGCAGTGATCTATCAATGATACTTGGCTCTCGCTTGGCTCAAACGCCACCATCTTCATCGTCTGTTTTGTTCCTTCCTGCAAACCCTACAGCCAAGCAAACGGCAGTTTAGCATTGCAGCCGCATCTCTTGGCCACTTGGTCAAAGTTTAACTGACCAGTGACAGTTGGATAACCGAAGACGTGCCTCTTTAGCGGGTCGGGACGAGGACTGGTTGGACTTGGTGAACTTGTGACTCGTGTAAGGGTGAGATCTCTTGGCGAAGGAGTGCTCACATTGCCTTTTTGATGTAGGGTGAAGTGGCAAGGCAGCTCACAAAAACACCAAGAGATTGGTGGGGGGCTGCAAGCCATGGCAACCTGCAAGCAGATAGGATACGGTAGACCCGTACATGCCGGTATGCTGACTGACAGGTGCGCGGACCAGATGGAAGGCTGATAAATACTTGAATGTGCCAGTCCTTCTCATCATCATCAATCCAACTCACTTCACTTCACTTCAATTCGTCAACTGCAACAGTCAACTCAAGTCATTAATCACCTTTTCAATACCACCTTTCTCCCAAACCCAATAATTAAAAAACCTTATCATCATGTCTGCCCAACAAGACTTCACTGCCACCCGCCTCAGTAAGAACTCCACTCATAGGCACAACTTCTAACAATAACTAACAATCACATCAGACCGCTCTGGCACCGCTTCCTCTGTGTCTTCCACCGGTTCCTGGCTTGAACTTACTCACACTCCTCGCGATACTCGCACTTCATCCGTCTCTTCCGAGTCTGGTGGTTTCCTCGCTCTCACCAGCGTTCCATCCCGCCCAAACCCAAACACTGCCCGCAACGTCACCGATGAGGACCGCCGCCTCTTCCTCCTCAGAGCACGCAACGGCAACTAAGCGTCCACGTGAGCATCAACAGTGCCGGGCTCCCTGGATGGAGTATACGGATGAGATCTCTGTACGTTAGAAGTGGAGGAGAGCCAATTTGAGGTTTTCTTTTGAGCGAATGTTGCTGGGACAGATGAAATTGTTATGGCGCCAGCATGTTGTACTGGTAGCGGGACATTGTTTTCTTTCTGAGGCACGAGCGGCCGATTTCATGATCAAGTCTTGATGAGATCAGATGGATGTATTGAAGACATCTTCATTCTTGATGCGCAAGTACTTGTCTAGGAGGACTTATTTACAACGGAATCTAAGAGACCTTCACCAACTTTCTTCTCCAATATGCATTGCTATGTCTTGAATTGACCCATGTGTAATCAAAGCGCCACACCTGACATTAAAGCAAAATTAACGTTTTGTAAACAAATGGTCACCAGATCACTCGCTAGCGAGCTCTATCATGAAAAGTGTGGTGGGCGTTTCCCGCTCTCCAACACCAGGTCCTTGCAAACCCGCGTCTAAAAGCGAGGCAAACCGTGTCCCTTATTCGGGACTCCTCTGTATTGGCTCAGACAATGTGGGGTGTACAGCATGTCCAAAGTTGACCGCGGCTCAACGTTCTGATATTCCTTAGACCCTTGGCTGATGTCAGCCGTCTATTGGGTGGTAGCACAGCATGGCGCTTTCTACATGTTTTCCGTGGGTTAACATGCAAGTTTGAAAAGGAGGGATCGTCGGTGAGCGACGGTTGCCTTATGCGTCACCTATACTTGCGGCACCAGCGTGTGGGTTACTCCTTTTCTTTTTTGGTTACCGGACGCTTTTCTTATCTCGCTATCTTCCCCTTTTGTTGATTCGAGAGGCGAGACTCCAGAGGGCTTTGCCGGCCCCCGGTTTTTTGACTTTTGATATTCCCAGGTTTGGTTCATGGGGCATGCTTTGGGTGCGGGGTAGCCTATGGGGAAACATGAACTGGAACCTGGAGCTTTTCTTTTTGGTATACGAGAGTGGGAGGGAGGGATGATCGTAGAAAACTGTGAATGAAAATGGAAATCGTCGAGTCGGTGGGAAATCACCAACGTGAGGCTTGTTTTCTTCAGACCCATTCCGAGGGACTGTTTTCTTATTTTCCGGAGGTTGGTACCAGTTGGTTGGTTGGTTGAGGTGTTGTGGGACGAAATGCAGGCAGTTTATATCCACGTGGACCTATTCTGTTGTCCGGTCTTGCCGGTACTACCTTTTGGGGAGCCTGAGGGGGGGTGGTATGATTTTGGTAGGGGCCTGGGGTGACTGATGTTGGCGTTTTCTGCAGGAAGGGAGGGGGTTTGGTGCTTGTTTTCTTATAAGAATTGAATCCTAGTTTTGGTTTCCAGTTTTCCTCGGTTCGCCGCTCTCTCAGTTCTCTATTTTTGGCTATAATAAAGTGGGATTGGAAGCAAATTAATGTCGAGAACATTTCTAGAGCCTTGGAAGATTGCTTGGTAGAGAAGCTGGTCGGTAATTTCTTTTGTCCCGTGAAGGACATACTAGGATGCCTCCCAGTCGACCAGAAAAGTGGCAAGGATTCTTTTTCTTATTCTGGCGTTACTTTAGTATATTTTACGACAGTCCCCTTTGATTGTCCTGGGATTTTCTCTTGATTGTTTTAAGTTTCAATTGATTTCAATTTCTCAAATCATAAGAAAGATAACGTGATTTCAATCGAGTTGCACTGATTGTAAATAAATTATAATTCTCTTCTTCTTATCTTGTCCTATGGTGCGATGGTGCATATCAGACTTCCGGATGATGACTGAAACGTTCATCGTAGTATTAATATCATGAATCTTTGGTCCAATATTTCGGAGTTGTCTTTGTAGAACGCTCGGTGAAACCAATGATATCTAATGTGGGGGTCCTCCCTTACAACCCTGCCAATGCAAGCGAGAGGAGTGACATACCAATTGACAGTTCGATTCTCGTCAGCCAAATTGCCAACATTTCTCTTCATCACAAGCAGGCCAGGGAAATAGGGCTCGCTGTACCAGGAAGCCTGTCAATTCCTTCTTGTACTTGTACAACGGTGGTTCGTCTTACAACGAACAATAAGCGAGACTATTGTTTATCACTAAGTATCAAGACAAGTTTCTTTTAGGAATGATATATCGATATTGTGCAAGAACCATCGTGAAGTTTAGCTACCAATATGTAGGCCAAATACTAAATACAGTGACATCTGATACGAAGATTCCCCAGACAGTATCTGCGTGAACTCCTTCAGTCTCCATGCTCAAATACATCCAAACAAATTACCCTAAATCTGACAGAGAGTCAAAAATCATATATTACATACGAAACTCCTCCATTTTCAAAGCTCAAAATATATTTTCCCACAAAATTAACCCACAGAATCTCACCAGTCTTGTTTATCTCCAATACACAAACATATTAGAAATCATAACCAGCGCTGAACATATCATGGTAGACACGTAGTCTATCCTGCCCCCACCACTGCTGGATATCTTTCTTATTAAACCCCTGATGAGTCTTCGAGTTCAAGTACTCATCAAACTTCTTGCTCCAGCGATCTGTATCTTCTACACGCTGGCCGTCGCTTTCATTTGAGATCGCAATCTCTCCCACGTGCTTCCAGGGTTCCCATTCCTGGAGGAGCTGCTGATTGTCGTTACCAGATTGACTTGATCCATCTGGGGAAGCGGCAGCTATGGCAGAGGGTTGTTGGCTGAGAGGTTTAGTTGGTTGGGGAACCCGAGCGGGGTGAGGGGCTTGCCGCTCAAGAGATCCCATTTGTGGAGGGGGCAGGGTGAAAGAAGTATGTTGAGACATACTTGTGACTCCGTGTTGTGATACTGAGGAGGTATTCATTGACGGAGTGGAGGATGATCCAAGTCCAGATCTACCTATGAAGCCGATTCTGTTGTAGTCGTGATCGAACTTTGTTATGAAGGCGTTGGGAGGACTATCGGAGCCGGCTAGGATGTTAGGGGATTTTCGATGACTGCTGACGAACCCATCTATTCAAGTATTGTTAGCATATACCATATGTTCCGAGTAGGGGTAACTGGCGGTTTTCTGCTGTCTTATGAATATTTGAGGCTTTCAGGACGATGTAGTATGTTTTCTCTAGAGGAACCTGCAATGAGGCTTGCAGGTCCCTCCACAAGAAACTGAAGACATCAAGGCCAGGTTGCCTATCTATTCCCAAGATATAGGAGAGGCAGCCATTAATGGATGAAGTAAATGTTGGTGATAACTTACGATTTGAAGGTCTTCGTCGCTTCTCCGGTGTTCGAAGAAATCCACTAGCTCCCATTCCTAGGTCATAGTCATCCATATCCACTGCTCAGAGATGATTAGTATGTTGATATCAATCGAGGAGATGACGAGGCGTCTACTTACCCGCTGATCGCTTTTGTGACGATTGGAATGTTTTTGATGATTGTCGGCGAGTTTCTATTGGTAACACTCAGTACTAGAGCATGTAAGTAAATAAGGGTACTTACTTGACAAGCCTCCTTGTGGTTTTTTCGGTACGGCCCCTGGGGTTATTGTCAGTAATATATCTCGAGAAGAGTAGAACCTTACATACAGTTAAGAGTATCCGTATAGTAGGGCTGGAGGTCTGTAGGATCAGGGTATGGGCTAGAAGACAACCCGGGAGCTTCTGCTTCATCCCAATCAAATTCACCGTCGGCATCAACATCTTCATCTCCATCATTAAACCCTATAGGAAGTTACTTTAGGTCCTTTTAGGGGGATCCTCTTGTAAAATAGAGCGTACATACCAGTTGGGTCATAAGAGAATGGGTCGTCAATGGTTGAATCATCAGCAGTTGGCTCGTTTTTAGGCTTATTCTTGCGGCCTACCACGTTCTTGACTACAACAGAATTAGTACCTCGCTTAACCTTATAGGTCAAAAATCAAGAGAAGGGGAAGAACCAGATAGAAAATTAAAAGACTTACCCTTCACCTTTCCGCGGTTTGACTTTGGTGGTCCGATCCAATCTCCATTTTGGTCTTTTGCTTGCTGGTTGAACTCCGTGATCGTATTCCCGTAGATCGTGAATACTCTCGTGTTGCCATCTCCAGCAGTATCAGGCCCCAACAACGGTAGTCGAGGTGGCCGAACAGCTCGGCAATCGGCGAACCAAATCTTGTTAACAGACTTTTGTCTGGCCAATCGTCTCTGTACGGCTGTACCAAACATCGTCATGACCCGGTATTCGTACTCTTCCAAGTACTCGTTCGGCATCTGGAGGAACTTTGTAAAGAAATCACGTCAGCATTTTCATATTCATTCATGATATAGAGTTTGAGATAGCTCAGTAAAAACAAGTAGGAGAAAACACTGTGTCAAATCTCTCAAGGCATTCCCAAGGAGGGGAAAGTAACTTCGAAATAACTCACTCTGATGCCCTCTAACGCGTATTGAAGTCCCACTTCAAGAATATCAGATCCCTTTTGAGCACAATCCTCCCAGTCTTGGTAGGTTGCGTGGCGGATCTTGTTCTGTTGGGATGGCGTATAACATCTGTAGCCGTACGCGATCCTCCGAATACAGGGGATACCGGATGTTGGTACATTTTGGGAATTCGAAGTTCTCGGCCTTACGAGGGACTTCTTGACCACGTTGTCCTCCAGACCATAGACCAGGCCTTGTGAATTGAGGGCAAGAGTGTTGTTCATCTTGGCTGATTGGGAGGTATGTGTTTGAGAATTTGGATGGTAGAGTTGAATGAACTGCAGGTATAGAGGTGTGGTGTGTGGTCGTGTTTTGTTGATGTACAAGTATGGAGGTGTGGTTGTGTTGTGTTATTGTGGATTGCGGTCTTGGGGGTGTCATAATGAACAGAAATAAATAGAGCCCATCTACCAGCAACGGGCCAGCAACGGACAATACGTACTGCTACTGACTGACTAGAGTGGGTCTGCTAAGCTAGTAAACAAGGTGCCCTTCACTACCTCTGTATCAAGAAAGATTCACTGAAATGATCTAGGGGTTACTCTTGTAACTAAAGAAACTCCACACAACACAACAACTTTTTGGAGCGCAACGCAGATAAAAAGAGGCCAAAAAGCAAGTAGAGCTCCCTGAATAGGCTAGTAAGTCCAACATTCAATCTTTCACTGCTATTTTGGTTCTGAAAAGTGTTCTTATCTCTATAATGAGTGCTCCAATTTGTCAGCGTACACCCTCATGGGGAAGATCATACGTCAACAAGAAGTTGAACCCCTCCTCTCAGCCTCCCCTTCACCCGGTATCTGTGATATAGCGCCGCAACTACTACTGTACTAGCGGTCTACTAATCGCCCTTGATGGAACATGTCAACTAAAATTCCGTAAGCATTCATGTTATGGTGAGGTAATGAGAAGAGGTGTCCTATTTAAACAGTTGAGAGTGGTTCGTATTTAGGTTCAATAAGCTTATAGTAATTAACTCTGTGATTCGTTGCTTTCTTCTTGCGCTCTCACTGTCAAAGACCTTGAACATCCTCTAGAACAGTAGAAGCACATGTCATATTTTTAAGACTAGTCGTTATACAATTGAATCATCGTAACAAATCTTTGAAGGAAAAGAAGAGCAACTTTTTCTGACGAAGAGCCTCCTTTTTATGAAGAAACACTTATTTGCAAGCGTAAAACAATCCTACTGATTGTAGGTTGTTGTTATGGACAAGTGATTAACTGGATCAAATGATATATGCAAGCCTGCCTAGCCACCCTCAATACGTAAAACACATCCCAATACGAGCGTACTCTACTACCCAACACAAAATACAGTGATAAAAAACGCCAAAAGAGAAGAACATAAGCAGCAGCAACCAGGAGTTTTACCCAAATGTTGGTCACGTAGACCCCTTGACAAACATACTAGCAATGTTTACATTCAAACCTCACAACTAATTATCTTCCCCTTGACGTCAGGGTCTACATATTCACCAAATAGAGGCTTAAAATACACATACGTGAATGCTAAGAGAGTCTGTGGCTTGCCTCGCTAGGTAAAGTCACGCTTAATAGGCATGTATTAACACGATAGACCCTATTCTCATGTTATAATAGTGAATGATTAGTAGCCAGCTCAGAGCGTAGTTGCTCCTTTAGGACAAGCATGCTCCACTCAATTGGGACTAGCGTACGATGGCATCTAAATTACGCATGGACTTAACTGGCTAGCTACACCAGCGTGTTGAATTCGATTAGTTGATTTGATTAGTGGCGCCTAATCAACTCAACTCGCCAAGTAACCGATTAATTCATGATTGACTCGATTAGTGTCGGCCGATGCACCGTAGCGCGCCCAGCCTCGCTGGCCAGACTCCGGATGGTCGGTCAATGTGCGCGGACTTAGCCGAGTACCCCTACCAGTCCCTGTATAAGGTATATACTATTTTCTTATACTATAGTCACGTTATATATAACTAATCGAGTATCAATCCATTAGTCAAATCTACTAATTAACTCAACCTAACAGAATCCACTAATTATACTTATTCAACTTAACTCAATTACTACTTGAGTAGCGTTGAGTATTTGATTAGTTTTGTTAACACGCTGAGCTACACTTGTTTTGGCATGCAACACAGGATTTGGTTAATAGAGACATAGTAACATAGGTCTTTTTTTCATCATACACATATGACTTAGATAAGTCAAACCAAAATAGTGACAGGATTACTTATAGAGGTAGTTAAAGAGCTCAAACAGCGTAAATGCCTATCATTCTCTCCTTATAGACAATCTAATTGCGTTTCCATCTTGATAATTACTAAGACTGGATAGTCTAAAATGTCAGCGTGGATGTAGTATAATGCGAACAAGCGTAGTGCAAGTGGTTGATGTGAATTCTCCATGGCTTCTCACATTTGTGAGTTTGTTTTGTTATCAATTGGCAAGTGTCACAAGTTCATACAAACCAAATGGGCATAGCAACTGTTGTTAACAGTAGAGAACTATACTTGTAGAGTAACGTGATTCTTCTCAGAAATTGGAAGGTGCTTTGAAGATATAGGACTTAAGAGGTGCTAAATACTCATCCCAAATATCCAAACTCATCACATGAATAAAATTCCCCGACATTATTTCTTCACAGTACCTATGATATCTTTTACAACAAACCCTTCAAAGCCCAACTAAGAAATACAAACATCAATATATGCAACTTCCCAATAACAAATTCCCCAACCATACCTACTCAACAGTACGAGCCACATCAACTCTCAAAAACCAATCAATATATCTAATTTCTAAACCAACTGCAAGACCAGCAAGTAAATACACCAACCAACTCAAAGCTCCGTAACATAACATAACACAAAACTGCCAGCTGGCGGCCATTTCCAAAACATAACCTTACATGTAGCTAGACAGTGTGGAAACCCCATTTTCTCCCTCTTTTACACTAAAATCCGTACCGAGATGACCCAATTGCACAATCCAGAAATAGAATGTCTCTAGAGCCTATAGAAACCCAACCCAAATTGCGAGACGACAAGAACTACACACTCGAAAACAACAACCAGCATTCTCTCAAAACGCAAGAACAATTCAGATCCTCGCGCTACGCTCATTTATGTGCTCGCTACCTAACTAACTACGTAACTGCCCCACCCCATCCTCCATACATCTACCCTCCAATCACGAAATATAGTTACACAATCTCCCTCTCAAGTCCCACATTTCCATCACCATCACCACTCATCAACAAACGAATTTCCATGCCTTCAATCTTTAACCAACTAAACTACAATCCTAATCAAGAACCCGTCCAGCAACAGCAGCTCCACTAGAATCCTTGGTAACAGTCTTCTTCAACTGCTTTCCCATCTGAATCTCTCCCAACAAAGCCGCTGGTCTCGGCGCAGCAGGAGCCGCCATTCCAGGCGCAGGAGCCGGAGGAGGTGGTGGAGGAGGCGCTGGAGCACCAAAGATCGGAGGGGGAGGAGGAGCACCGGTAGTTGGCATTGGTGGTGGAGGTGGGGGTCCGGGTGGACCTTCTGAAGGCATAGGAGGGGGTGGTGGAGGAGCAGCAGGAGAGTCTCGAGGTGGAGCTGGACTTGCTGGTGCTGATGGATTGTCCATGGCTGAGAGAGGACGAGGAGGTGCCATGGTACCGAAGAGGATCGAAGCAAGGTGACGGGCGTTTCCTGCACCAGGGCCCTCATCATCCGAGGAATCATCGTCCTTGTCAGAGCCAACAACAGACCAGTCATCCTCTTCAGGGCGGGCACGAGATCTAGCGCCGGTTGGCTGAGTGACAATTGGATCGGCTGGCTTAGGCATCTCTTGAGAAGGTAGGCGGTGGAATGGGTTGTTTGATGTAGAGCCACCATCGGTTCCAGCCTGGGCCAATTTCTTCAAGAAAGGATTTTTCGTTTCCGCTTCAGGGCTGGAAGGAGCAACAGGTGTCGTTACTGCTGCAACTGGAACTGGTGGAACAGAACTGGGCATTGGAGGCGGTGGCGGAGGAGTGACTTCTTTGAGCTCTAATTCCTGGCTACCTAGTGTTGGTGTTGAAGCTTGCGGTGTAACCTCTTGTGCACCTTCATCCTCATCCGATGAGGAGTCTTCGTCCTCAAGGGCTTCCAATTGACGTTGAAGCTCTCTTTCCCGAAGCTGCGCAGCTTCAATCTCGGCACGTTGAGCGGCAAGTCTGGCTTCCTTTTCTTTGGCCTCCGCGTTTGCTGCCTTCTTTCTACGCTTCTCCTCTTCTTTGCTAATCTTGCGTGCTTTCACTTGCTCCTCCAGAGCTCTAGTGCGAGCCTCTGAAGCTTCACGAGCTGCAGCAAGCTCTTTCTCTTGACGTTTCGCATCATCCCTGTTTGTGTTAGTAAAAGTATCAAGACTAGTCAAAAGAGATACGTACTCGAGCTCTTGCGTGGCAATAAGTTGTGCTTTTTGTTCCGTCAGAACACGAGCTTCCTCCTCAGCTCTGCGCTCGCTTGCATCGCTCCTAGCAGCTTTCCGAGTTACTGGTGGTGGGGGAGCTTTCTTTGCAGATCTTGGTGCTGGAGGAGCAGGAGCAGGCGCTGGTGGTGGGATGCCTTGCTCCTCGTTAATTCTAGCTTGACGTTCTGCTTCACGTCTAGCATCCTCCGCTTCAGCTTCTCGTAATTTGGCAGCTCTCTCATTCTTTTCTCGTTCAAGTCTTTGCTGCGTGGTTTCACCAGGTTTAGAAGGAGCCTTGATACCGAGAGCAGCAAGACGCTCTGCCATGCGCTGTTCAGCTTGTTGCTTGATGTAAGCTGCTCGTTCCTCGGCTGTTTTGTGCTGGGAATAAGTGCCCCCTCCAGCGGCTGGTGCCGGTGCAGGTTTTGCGGCAGGCTCCTCGGATCTAGTAGAAGTAGCAGGGCTATCAAATCGGGATGATTCTGCACGAGGTGCATCACGGGTGCTTCGACGATCGTCCTTTCTGACCTTGGAAGATCTGCTCGATCTCTGCAAATCGAAAATAAAATCCTTGACCTCATCCTCAACTCCCAGACCGTCCTCCCATCTACGCTTCTCATGTTCACTGGTATTGTCCTCACCACCTTCAGCAAGACTATCCTCCAAGCTACGGGAAAACTCTCGAACGCCTTCTTCGACATCTTTGACCATGCGCTCGTTCTTTTCTCTCTCGTCTCTGATTCGAGAATTTTCTTCATCCAAACGTTGCGGTCCACCGAAATCCTCAGTAGGGGTGTCAATCTTCTTTCCAGTTAGTGCTGCGCTTCGCTGTTGCATCATCGCCTTCGCTCTGGCTTTCAGTCTATCAGATTCAGTAACTGAGCCTCCAGGGCCAGTTCCAACAACGGTCGAGGCACTTCCAGGATGGGCTTTTGCGTCTTTCAAACGGAACAATTCCAGTCTTGCGTCCGCAATACTTCGTTCTATTCTTCTCACATTTGATGCAACTTCGGGTAATTTATCTGTTAGGTTTTGCAACTGGCGTTTAAGAGCACGACGTTCAGCGCCAGAGTCAACACTTCGCAGAGCTGAATCGGGATGGCTGTCGATGTCTTCTTGGATTCGGCGAATACGCTGGTATAAATCATCGGCTTCACGGCGGTCTCGCCGATCAAGAAGATCATCTTCATCGGCAGCTTTCTCGTCCTTAAAGTCGATGGCATCTAGAAGAACCTGCTTTTCACGAATCTTCTTCCGAAGCTGATCCAAAGACAAATCATCACTCGAGGTAGATGATGGGGAATCTGGACGTGGAGAACTTGCGCCACCCAATCTTCGACGGGCACTAGACTTGTAACCAACGTCATCATCATTGTTCTTGAAGACTGTAGCATCTTTGCGTCCTGTCCCAACAGCGCTGGAGTTGCCTTTGAAGGAGTGGTTTTTGAGGTAGCTGACTCCAGTCTTTTGTGGCAACAGGCGTGCACCAGAGTTCTTTCGAAAGTCAGACTCTTGGTGTAATAACGACTTGACAGCGCCAATCGAGTCATTAAAGTTACGGGTAGATGGTGGTACGAGCTCCGGTGGGAGTTGAGCAGGTAGCGGGTAGTTGTTTAGTTTTCGATAAATCAAATGCATAGCAACCGCAAACTCATCCATGTTAAGTCTTCCCTTGTTGCCATGGTCGGCCAATGTCCAGACTCGCTCCATGTCCGATTTTGCTAGTCCACTCTGCCCAAACACTTCAATGGCAACATCACCTCCAATAAATCCTTTATTGAAACCATCCCAGGCTTTGAAAATAGCATCATATCTTTGCTTTTCATCTTTTGTAACTGCCCAAGGAATTACAGCGTTACCTGTCAAGCCAGCTGTGTTGAACGAGCCTTGTTCACGACCTTGTTGCGGCATCATTCTTTGTTGCAATAAGTCGATATTGGGTAGTCCGGTAGCTGGAGTATTAACTAATCCCCATTGCCCCGGCATTCCGGTAGGTTGACTGTTCAATGGAGCTATCATACCACCCATTCCAGTTTGCGCGGGCGATAAACCTTGATTTGACCCAAATCCAGTAGGCATCGGAGGCATTGGGGGTCTAGGGCCTGTGTAACTCGATGTCGAAGAACCAGACATGCTGAATCCAGTTGGATTTGGTTGCAAGCCTGTCTGTTGGGGTTGGTTAAAACCTGTTTGCATTGGTTGCTGGAAGCCGGGCTGTTGTTGTCCACCAAAGCCACCTCCGAAACTATTCTGCTGTCCTGGAAATCCAGTCATTTGTGCTGTCAAAAGAGCGGAGTTTGAAGGCATTGGCTGGGGTTGTTGGATAGTGGGTGGGGATGTGGTATTTTGTCGAGTATCGAAGCTCGGGGCGTTCGTCTGAAGAGCAGGTTCCGGCGCATCGTCGACCACTCCAAAGTTTATTATATCCACCATACTTGAAACTTCGTTTTTGATATTATCGGGGAGGTTTGAAGGAAGTGTTTTGCCCACAAGAGCCAAGTTGCAAAGATACATTGCAAGTGCAAATTCTGGGAAATGTAATTGTCCGGATCTCGTGGTATCTGCCAGCGTCCTATTCAAGTCAGTACACCAGTTTATACGACAAATATTTACCAGAACCTACCAGATCTGAGATAAGATATTTCCATCAAGCTTAGATCTCATGAGTAAGTCCCGCGATTTGTCTCCAGAAAGCGTCTGGCCATCCCCCACAGCTGATTTGAACAGAGTCTCAAACTTTGCCTGATCTGGCGCCGTGATGAACGATAATCTTATATTTGGAATTTTGGTGCCCGACTTCGCTTTGGATGCTCGTCGGCCTCGTGCGGGAGCTGCTGGTGTAGTTCGAAAGCTATCTGCCATCTGGGCGAAACCTGTAGGTTGAGGCTTTTGAGGTGGCGCCGGAGGTTGAATCTGATTCTGGAACTGCTGCGGCATCTGCGGCATTGGGGGAGCTCCAGTTTGGAAGCTTTGCTGTTGTTGTAGGGGATTTCCATATTGAGCTTGGTTTTGCTGACCCGGAAAACCTGTCTGTTGAGGCTGTAATTGTTGCTGCTGCTGAGGTTGGAATCCCGTTTGCTGGCTTTGCATGGGAAATCCTGTATACTGCTGTTGCAAAGGCGCAACTCCATAGCCTGTTGGATTGGAGTTGAGGAAGCCACCTGGCTGTTGTTGCTGTTGCTGCTGTTGTTGGGGTTGTTGCTGTCCAGGAAAGGAGTTGAACTGTTGGGGACCGCCCGGACGACCACTCTGGCCGCCCAGGAAGGAATTTGACCCCGAGTACATTTGCAAAAGGCGGGGTTGATGGTCGGCGTGTAAAATGAAATGGGTAGGTTGGATTGTACAGTATCGTATCTTAAGATCGGAAGAGTCGCAATACGCCAGCAGTCGGTGCTCAGACCAGCTAATGAGGCTGAAGGCTGACGCCAATAAAACTGCGCTAGCCACCAACCAAGGTCCAGGGAAAACCAAGTTTTGTGCGATTGGATTGGATCGTCGGAACATGTGAAGAGTTGCAGGTGGACGAAGTTTGGGTTGTCACCTACTAGGAAATTGGTGACTCTCAATTTCTGCCATAGGACAGCCATTCATCTACTATGTAATTCATTCACTGTTCACAAATTTACAAGCTCTTGTCATCTTAAATCATCCATTATTACACCACCTTATGAGTGGATCTAGTTTCCACAGGCGGCTCTTCTTTATTTCATTACGCAGATTCCATGATCTGTAACAACAGGTACATAACAGCTATTTGAGCTTGTTATCGTAAATTCCAACTGACACCTCTCCTTGCGTTCATGGCATGATGTCACTGCTTTAACTGGGTATAATGACAATCAACCTAACAAGCAAATGAACATCCCAACTAATTGGCAGGCGAATGAATTAACCCAAAAATTCTCTTGCGGTCACTTCAGTTGACGTTCTTGGGGAACAGTGCCTTAGCAGCATTCTTGCTGGCAGCGAGAGCGGCCTGAATTCCGAATTGACTTCCAATACCCTCAATACGGTGGTTAGAGTTGATGTTCTTGACTAACGTAATTTGGTAGCAAGTTGCGGATCCTTGACGGGAGACAATGGTAGAGTAGGCGAGGAAGAAAGTCCAGATCTATAAAAGTTAGTATGGGGTGTTTTACAGAATCATATCACGAAAACTTACTCTGAACCATCTGTCTCCATACTTGGCCTTGACCTTGTCACCGTTTCCGATCCAATTTCTGTACCATCTCCAGAGGGTTGCTGAGTAGTGGACACCAATGGTATCAATGTGCTTGACCTCGAATCCAGCACTCTCGCACCCAGCAATGTAGTTGTTCAGGGGGACAGATGCATCAGCACCAGGGAAAACGTGTTTGTTCATGAAAAGACCCCAGGTGAGATCCTCATATTGCCAGTATTTTCTCAATCCTGCGACTTGGAGGAAGAAGAGTCCGTCATCGGCCATCATGTCGTTACATTGTCTCAAAAAGGTTTGGAAGTGTCGAATACCAACGTGCTCAGCCATTTCGACGCAAGTGATCTTGTTGTACTTTCCTTCTGGGACTGGGATATCACGGTAGTCCATGCAGAGAATTTTGCTTTGCTCTTCAGGAATGCCAACCTTTCGGAGACCAGCGTTACCCCAAGCAGTTTGGTTACGACCAAGAGTAATACCGGTAGCCTTTGCGCCGTAGTTGGCACTGGCAAACTTGGTAAGAGTTCCCCAACCACATCCAATATCCAACAAGCGTTCGCCCTCCTTGAGTTCGATCTTTTCACAGATAACGGCGAGTTTGTTGTCTTGGAGTTGTTCGAGAGATTCTTCTACAGTAGGGTCGGAGATGATACCAGAGGTGTAAACCATACGTGGACCAAGGAACCAGCCGTAGAAATCATCACCACGGTCGTAGTGGTCACGTACTTGTTCCTCATCTACATTTTGATTAGCACAATCTCCACAATTCTTAGTAGAAGTCCGTACCTTGGGAGCGAGTGTGCATGATGACCTCAGGGGCGAAAGTAAAGAAGACGTGTTTGAACAAGCCAATGGTAAATTGGAAGTTTGCCCAGTCATGTCTGTATTCCATAACCTCAAGAGCATCGCCATTGAAGTCGACGCCTCCATCGAAGTACAACTCGTAGAAAGTCTCCATAGGAATCTTGGTTTTTCCGTGGTATTTGGCCTTGTCCGCCGCATTTTTGAAGGTGAGATAGTATTCAATTGGCCGACCTGGAAGAGAAACCTTTTCGTTCTTTCGAGGACTAAAGGACGAAGCGAGGTACCAGAAAGATATCAAGATTGGAACTGTGGTGAAGAGACCAAAGAAGATGCTAGTCTTGAGGCCACCTCCAACCTTCCATGACATGTATGTTGGCACAACGACGATGAGACCGATGAGGGCAATATTTGAGAAGTGGTCATTTCCAGAGCCATCTGCTGGTAGAGGAGCATTTTTGATAGCTGGGTACTATAAACAGTTAGCTGGGTTCCAATGGATTGCAATGACCTCGCAGGCAGCAGAACTGGGGAAGAAATTGAAGAGAGACACATAACAAGTGTCACCAAGCAGAGTGGATTGCACATACCGACGTGGTTTTTACACCACACTCTTCCCATTTCTCAAAACTTGGAGCTTGAACTTTGGGAGTGTCGATGAACTCGAACTCGCTCTCAGAGCTGCTGGTACCCTGTGGTTTGGACATGGTCGCGTGGTCCTCAATTGGCTTTGCAAAGAGGATGTCGATGTCCAGAGGAGGAGAGGGATGTCTGGAGTTTTAATAAAAACAAAAGGAGCTCCTGGTAGAAATCGGAGACGTTTTGACCTTTCCTCTCCCAAGGCAAAGGCGGTCAAAATGTGGACCGTGCCCACCGCATTTTCGTGTCGGTTGTCCAGTGGGAGCTCCTCGGAAGGGAAACAGCGAGGCGGCGACCCAGCTTTTTCACCTCAACACTTTACCGTACCCTCCATCCTTCACATCTATGCAATATGCATGGAAAGGGCATTTTGAGACACAGCATTCTACGGTACATGTCTAGAAAAGATGGTATTTTCTCAGCAGATATCCTTCTGCTTTGGCTATAGTTGTTTCTGCGATAATATTTCGTCGTTTCCGTTGTCAATGCCAAAGTGTTTACCCCTCCTGCGTTAGCGGAACTCTATGCTCAACAGACTGCCGCTTTTAGCGAAAGACGGTAAAGACCCCTATTCACAAGCCTAAGCCAACCTCTCTCCTTTTCACAGAACACATCACCACAAAGAAAGGAGTCTAGCTAACTGTTGAAAATGTACGTGCTATCATCTCCATCTCCCAACTCCACATCCATTGCTGGGGACTTATACATTTATGCTTTCATCATTTTTGTTCTCACTCTCTCTCTCCCTCCAGTGCTCAAGGCCCATTCGGCTCTTGCCGATGCAATGGAGATTGTCGTGTGGTTGACAGTATACGCAGAGAGGAAACTCTGAAGCTGGTTTGAGGTGTTCAAAGAGACAGAGTTTCCTATATCAATCTGTATGGCAGTGGTGCTCAATACTGCTACGTATGCTGTCCAATCCAAATACGTCATGTAGCGTTAATTGTGGATATATACCACACGTATAAACTTCTGTGCTCCAAATCACAGAAGAACTGAAGGACAACCCATGTAAGAATATAACAATCATTGCGCTCAACCACCTAAGCAAAAGAAATGCCGATGAGATTCTGTCTTTATTTTCCTCTGATCTGCTGAATGGCCTCCAGCCATATTTACATCACAATGTATTTCCCCCCACCAAGACTTTTAAATGTAACGGCACCCTGCGATAGATATCGTAAGTCCCAAGCCAGATAGGAGAACGACTGGGGCAAGTAGAGGACTTGTCAGACTGCGAGTCGCGAGGCACAGAGTGAGAATGAGGGTAGTGTACTTCATCTCAGAAATGTGTGAGAGGTGAGCTGAATTGTTCTTGAGCTGACTTGTGTTTGGTAATTGGGAGTCTTGGAGTGGAGAATGGAGAATGGGGTGAGAAGGGATTACATATCCTGACGAAATAGGCTTCTTTGTCTGGCACTACATTGATCTGTAAAATATTGAGACTTTCGCAGTTGGTTTCGCATTTAACTCATGACATGCAGTACCATCAAGTACTGTACTTGCAGGTATTTTTAACAAGCCTGTCTAGTACCTGGTATTTGGTAGCTGGGATAACCCCAAAGGGAATTTCCCGTACATACGGACTCTCCTGCTGCAAGGAAAAGTGGCAGTGAAGCAACACGTTGTTATTACGGAGTACTACTAACTCCAATTAATTCGCTAAGCTTTCAATTTTCGAGGACAGATAAGACGGTTATATACTGCCACCTTCTTGATCGTCAAGGCAACAGTTAAGCCCATACAGGTATATACAAGCTTACAGCAAAAACCTCAACGCACCACGATGTCGAGATACGTCCTCAAAATTCACGAGCTCCAGTGATTAATTCGGAGGTACTTTCTTCACACCTCATCCTATATAGCACAGACGTCTTCACATGAGGGCCCGATTCATGAAAAGTTCAAAATTATACATTTGAAATAAACGATGCATCTACTAAAATCAATATCGTAAGGTCGCTTCTCTAATAAGTATTCTTGTATAATAGAAACTCCTACTCCATAAAATTTCAATCACCGAACTGTCACCAAACATTCCCATCCTTCTCAAACACCAGATCCCAAGAGGAGCCCAATCACACAAAAGATTGTACAGCTGTAAAAGAACACTCTTCATCAAAATATCCCCTGATCTCGGTCCAATTCCTCCTATAGCTTCAATGCATCTGAGTCGGCTTTACCATGGTCGTGATTAGCAACGGTGTAGTTCATGTTAACCGTAATGTTGTTTCCGGAGATAATAATAGCATGGTCATGATCGTGATCATGGTCGTGGTCGTGGTCACTATAGAATCCCATTAGCACCATTCTTCCTATGTCTTCACATCCTCATATCCACAGGGACCGCGAGAAGAACAGGAAAGCAGAAGAAGAAAAGCAAAACTCACTGGTCGTGGTCATGGTCATGCTCATGGTCGTTGGTATGGTCGTTGGTGTGATCATTATCAGTTCCAGGTGTGGCCGCCTCGCCATCCTCAGCACCCATGATAGGAATAGTAGCTGAGCACTCCTTCGTCTCTTTGCATTCGCCAGTCATGGTGTTGCACATGGTTACGACGTTACCGCAGCCCGAAGATGCAGCTGGGTCGAATGGCATTACAGATGGCGGGCCTTCATGGAGAAGGTCCAATAGAGATCCTGGTTCTTGTGTGTCTTCTTGTAGATTTGCTGGGTTTTCAGATGGTGGGCCGTTTTGTAGTAGTTCCATGAGATCTATTGGTTTATGTGCTTCTTGTGGTTGACCTTCTGGGACCCCATGTGGTGGGCCGTTGAGTAGTAGGTCCATTAGATCGATTGGTTCTTGTGATTCTCCTGGTTGATCTGCTGATTCTGGTTGTGGCTCTCCTAGGGGATCTTTTAACTCTGGTTGTGGCTCTGCTGGTAGATCTTTTGACTCTGATTCTGGCACTGCTGGTAGGTCTTTTGACTCTGGTAGTGGCTCTGCTGGTACGTTTACTGAATCTGGTTGTGGCTCTCCTGGTAGATCTTTTGACTCTGATTGTGGCACTGCTGGTAGATCTTCTGACTCTGGCTGTGGCTCTCCTAGGGGATCTTTTAACTCTGGTTGTGGCTCTGCTGGTAGATCTTTTGACTCTGATTCTGGCACTGCTGGTAGGTCTTTTGACTCTGGTAGTGGCTCTCCTGGTAGATCTTTTGACTCTGATTCTGGCACTGCTGGTAGATCTTCTGACTCTGGCTGTGGCTCTCCTGGTAGATCTTCTGATTCCGGCTGTGTCTCTCCTGGTAGATCTTCTGATTCTGGCTGTGTCTCTCCTGGTACGTTTACTGAATCTGGTTGTGGTTGTGGTGTCGGAACTGTGGGTTGGAGATTAGATAACTATCTTCTTTTTCTTCTGAAGTTTGGGGAGTAAACGAACCTGCTGCTGCCTGGCTTGCAATCAAGCAGGTGAGAATAGTAACGGATGAGAACAACATTTTGTCTGTGTTTAAAAGATAAGGATTATAGTAGAAAATGAAGGTAAGAAGAAAAAAGGGAAAAAAGAGTGACTGTGAATAATAAGCGAATGTGGTACACGAAAAGAAAAGACAGGCTGATCAAGAAAAATGATGATGATGAGAAAGAAAGAAGAGATCCATGGGAAAGCTGATGTTGGCCCTATATCAATATTTTCCACTCAAGCAGGGCTCACATTTTCCCATGACGGCCCCTCCAGTAATCTCACCTGAACCACACGCCAACCGACTTAAGAAAAACGACGGAAAATTCCTCACTGCAAATAAGTCTTGGCTGACGAACTGCTTTGATGTGTTAATTGTCGGCGAAACGTATTGGCGGTATTCTCTCATGATGTGAGGATATAAATAGTCTCTGCATCCGCAATATTTGTGGGCCTCGTGGGATCGCCGCCAGATAATGACCGATCAACCCGAAAAATAGCATGATTAGCATGGGAAAATAGAAACCCTCAAGCCTTTTTTCTGGGAGTTTAGGGGTTTCAAAAAAAATGCCACAACAGAAATGGAACGTCCCACGCTTAACATGATTCCCATCTCCTGCAATGCAAAGCCAATTGAGCTTCAATTGAGTTGAGAAATCTAAGAGATTTTCATAACACGTAAATATAAACACGAAATCCTCAAATCATTCAAAGCCGACGAAATTATTCTCTCTTATGGCCCAATCGGAATTCCCGAACTGTACTGACATCATATCTATTTACTCAATCAACCTGACAAACTCACGGAACGAGAAAATTTTCAGAACTACTCGTAGAAGTCTCCGATTCTTAAAGTAGTCTATCTAGACTCGCAACTGCCAACAGTAACATTCATACACCTAGCTAGTTCGATCAAGTGCACTAGCATGATTTACTACAGTATCCTCCTTTTATAAATACCACTTACCTAGATTTCAGTACAGACACTCAATACTTCTAAGTCAAGAAACAACCCCAATTAACCACCTTCCCTAGACTACTATGGAAATGTACAACCAACATTCCTCCACCAAGAAATAAACCAAACAACCTTTTCACACCACTCAAGCTCTCATTCACAGCAACCGCCTCCCCTTTCGTTCTCAACACTCATAGGCAGTTTCTACAGTTTCCACTGCTTCCAGAGAACCACCTTGTGCTCTTTTTTCTCGCCACATTTCCCCAGAATATACCAAAGACACCAAAGACACAAAAGCACCTAGAATCAAAAATTCTGTAAATTTAAGTCGTCGCCTGATTTAGTACGTGTGGTTTTTTTAATGGGTGTAAACTTGGAATTTATGGATGGTAATAATATGGTATTTGCATCGTTTAGATGCTTGGGGATTAGGTGAAGACTGAAGCGGTGATCAAGAATGCTTATGATATAAAATGGGGGTTGGAGGGCGTTTGAAATGACACGTGATTTCTAATATTGAAAGTGTAAGAGGACTTTGATAAGGCACCTATATTTTGAAATATCTCAGGTGAGTCTTAGTGACTAGTTGCAATATCAGAATAGTTAGAACTTGGAATAAATTGCAAGATATTAATTGATTGATAGATACTTGATTAAAGAGTTGCTTCAACTTTTGTAGCTCTCGGAGCAAATATGAACATTTGAAAGCAAAATGATTACAAACCAAAAATATGAATTCCTTACTATTTTCACGCCAAATAACTCAGAGCAGCAACAATTAACGCATCCACGCCCGTGCTCAGCGTGGGTTGTATCACAGGTGCAAAGTAAGGACTATGATTTATGGGAATAGAATCCCCCGAATCCTTCGCTTTCCTGAGTTTCTCAGGGTCAGTACCACCAAAAGTCCAATAGGTGTAAGGAACTCCCTTTCCACCATTTTTATTCGGGGCCTCTGTTGCGAGGATAGCAAAATCTTCGGATGCACCTAGAACTGGAGCTTCCGGGTCATGTTTATCGCCGAATTGCTTGGTGAAGGCTGTTGCGATGGTTTTGGTAACCGCTTCATCGTTCAATGTGAATGGGAAGGAACTCGTTGGCTCCCAAAGAGGTTCCTTTGGTGCACCACTTGCTTCGCATTCGGCTTTTACGATCCGCTTGATTGCAGCTAGGACTTTGATCCTCGTTTCTGGTGTTACAGTGCGGACATTGATCTTGATAGTTGCCTCGCTGGAAATGATGTTTTCCGTCGTACCAGACTGTACACTACCCACCGTAACAACAGCCCCTTCCCGAGGATTTACCTCTCGAGAGACAATCGTTTGGAGTCGCACGATGATATGCGCTGCCATAACGACAGGATCTATCGTCGTATGAGGCTGACTTGCATGCCCACCTCTTCCGTAAACCGTAACACGGAAACTGTCGGCCGCAGAACCAAAAATACCAGGTCGTGTACCAATTGTTCCAGCTTCTGCAGGCCAAACATGTTGTCCAAGAACGACATCTGGAATAGGACAAGCATGTTTCTTCGGATCATAGAGGCCATCGGCAATCATGGCTTTCGCTCCGCCGCCTCGCTCTTCATTCGGCTGGAATAGAGTGATCAAAGTCCCTTTCCAATGCTCTCTCGAAGTATGTAGCGCCTTTGCAGCTGCCAACATGGAGGTGATGTGGACGTCGTGTCCGCAGGCATGCATCACGGGCTTCTCAATGCCATCTTCGATATCTACCTCCCTCTTCTTACTCGCATAGGGAAGACCCGTCAATTCCTCTACTGGAAGGGCGTCGGTATCTGCGCGGAGGAGAACTGTCTTTCCCTCCCCATTCTTCAGTATACCAATCAATCCTGTTCCTCCAATATTGGTGCGCACGTCGAAGCCATCGAGGTCGCGAAGGTATTTGGCTGCTGTTTCTGCAGCTAGATGTTCTTGGAGTGAGAGTCCGGGAAACTCGTGGAGGTGCCGGTACAGGTCTTCGTATGGCTTGAGATCTGGCTTGGAGGTCGCGAGGATGGTTGAAATATCGATTGCGGGGGGGTTGGAAGGTGATTGCATGTTGGATCTGAATGGCAGGGCTTTAGAAGTTCTGTGTGAAGAGGGTTGTGTGTTTCGAATACCAGTTTTTTTATCCTTAGCCTATTCCAATTGAGTGAATCAATTCAATTAACAATCCAACTGAATTCACTGTCTTCTGAAGCAACAACATGTGTTCGGGGGAGTGGGCGTGGCGTTTATTATGAAGTCATAGTCGCGATAGTATGTTGGGTTGGCCTAACATTGTTAGCGGAGCTGTACCCGAATGGGGAGAAGTGGCGAGGTGGGGTATGGCCCAATACTACATCACGACGGGGTTCGTTCGTCTGATCCCGCGTCTTTTCTACGCTCTTTTCGTCCATTTCGATTGCGGGATACCACTAACAACTGGTAGAGATAGGAATTGACTTCGAAATGCGATGGCGATGGCTACGGGAATGCTCAGCATCTTGTGTGTGACCACGGCAGGTGGATTCTCTCGTATTTGGAGGGGGATGTTGTACGAGCGAGTAAGAAGTCTCCGCATTGCTCCGCATACAACTGTACCTACAGCTAATGAAAATGACAACATCTTAGGTACTAGAGAGACTCGTACAACCAAAACAATTGCTGTGGGGACTCGGTAGCCTACCTATATATACACACGCATTAGTATATATGTATTTACCTATATCCTTGCCTACCTTAGGGTTAGGGTTACCGAGTATTTACAACAGCTGGTATCAGTAGGCGCTTGTTGTTACCCTGGCTCACCCGAAACAATCTTATCGACTCCCCACTGGGACAACGGAACAGGGAACAGCGCAACCTGAGGCTGTTGGCCCACTCTCCTTGAATATTTAATACAGACCGCTACTCCACTTCGTACATCAACTTTTATCCCCGACTGAGCACCGACTACCTTATACGCCGTCACAACACCAAGGTAGATTGATTGCCCACGGAAGAAGCATTTTGAATGCTAATTATCTCAGATCAGATCATTCAGCATGGGAGAATCCGAAGATGGTCATCGTGATCGTGAGGGGAAGGAGCACAGAAGGAGGGAAAAGAAGCATAGAGAAAGAAAAGAGAAAGACAGGAGTTCCAAAAGAAGCTCCAAAAGCACGGCCAGCGCCAGCGCCAGCTCATCCAGGACGAGCCTTCCTGAGGATCATTCACCTTACATGGACCCTACGAGCAAATCCGATAAATTTACTCCTGAGAAGTCGTCATCCAAGGATAAAGACGCCAAGCCAAAAGCTCAGTCATCATGGTGGAGCAGCAAGAAGACGGACAACACCATCAAAAATCCTTCCAAGTCGGACGAGACTGAGTCATCGTGGTGGAGTAGCAAGAAAACGGACGACCTCACTGAGAATCCTTCCAACATAGCCAATTCCAAAACTGAACGGCCCTCGGCCGTGTGGTCCAAATCCAGCTTCTCGAGTACCGGTTCTTCCAAACCCCACAGCCGAAAGAGGGGAAAGCACGATAAAACGCAGGGTCCCCTCACGACCACTCATGTTGCAATTGTTGGACTTGGTGCTGGTGTCATTTATGGCATTCACTGGTTCATTTTCAAAAAACGTCCCCAATACGGCCGGAAATTATATCAGTTCATAAATCCAATATGGGCACTTATATCTCGACCTTTCCGCCCAAGGATCTCAAATGTGCCCGGCGACCGACGATACTCGGTTTTCTCGTTCTAGTTGTTGGATAAATTCAGGGCAAACTTCTTCTATGTTTTAAAAGATCAAAAATAACCTCTTTCGAATTTCAATACAAATGATTTATCACAAATTAGTGAAACAATTGGACTCATTTTTCATACATATCTAGGCCAACATTTCAATTACTTACACCCTAGAATCATCAATCGCCCGATGTTATTAGACGAGAGAGGGAGAATCGCTTTTGTTATCCGATAGGGATTCTCATTCTCATTCTCAATATAAGAGTCAAAATCGCCACGTGACTCTAGGGCACCAGATTCCATGGGAGTTTCTAGATAATTCAACTTCCTTCACCATGCAAGATTCACTCATACTAAATCGAATATGTGAGAATTCACTCATAGTGAATAGGGGAGAAGACTGTGGAAAGTACCAGCAGTGAAGTGCAGGATCGATACGGGTATATATCTTTTACTTCCTTCTGCTTTTCATCTCACTCTCCAATTACAACAGGCAAACCCTTGGAAGGACCCCAATACTACCACTACGAAGTACTCATAAAGCTCGTCAACTTGTCTTCCTCTCAACTCAAACGCCCTCAATATACCTGATGTATGTCTTGACCACTCAACCAGTATACAGAAACTAATCAATCTTCATTAGCCGACCGAAACACCTCATTCAATATGGCAAACGAATGGAAATCCTCTTCAACTCATAAACCAAAAGAACAGCAAAAGAAAACATCAATCAAGAAACGCAACCCGTTCGACACCATTCCTGAAATCCCCTTGCCAGATTCCCCAAAGACATCCATTGCCTCAACCAAAACTCTACAAAATGAAAACCCATTCAATGCCCCTCCTGGTAATAACGAACCCACAGCCGCAGTCCCTCACATCATTGCTCCACCACCCACCACCAGCATCTGCACCGACTGGTGTATAGTAGACGGAGACACACACTACGCCCGCGACCTCGCCTGGTTCAAGACCTACACGCCCCTCATCGAAACCGCCGCAGGCCTCATAATCCGTGGCATCGGCACCGTCGAACTAGAAGTGCGCGCCAGCCAACAAGACCCCTCAGCATCACGAACCATCATCATGCGAGACGTGCTGCATATCCCGGATGCGGTCTGCAACGCGTTCCAACCCGCTTTCCATGAGGGCTGTGTGTTGCATGCGGATGATGAGGGCCTCAACTTTTTGGTTGGCAGAGATAGGGAGGGGAATGTGTGTTTTCTTGCTGAGGGGGGGAGGAAGTTGTTGCTTAAGGGGAATGGGATAATTGGGTTGGAGGGAAGGGGGTTTTTGGGGATTGATAAGATGGGTGGGTTGGGGGTGCATTTCTCGAGGGGGGAGAGGGATTTGTTGTTCCCACCCAGACGAGCTGTTAGTTATATCTAGGCTGGGGGGTTGAGGTTCTTCAGAAGGCGAGGATCTTAAAGGGAGTTTGTGAGGAATAGGTGACCCTCTTACACCATAAGCCTCCCAATATAAGGACCATTCAGCACATCAAAGTTCCCAAACCGCAGCATCTTCTTCCCACCAACCGAGAAATTAACTGCAGATCCATACCATACAAGCAGTCCCTCCATCCCCTCCATCTGGAGAATCCCATTACCAAAAGGGGCTTACGTCTGGTGTACTCGAGAGCTTGGAGATGAGTTCTCTCAGACCAGTCTTTAATTTGGACTCGATGCGCTCTGGGAAGTTTTTTTGTCCTTGGCTATGCGGGGTAGGTTCTGGGAGTTCGTCTTCTTGGGTGGTGTGTTGGATGTTGTGTGAAATGATATCTCCCAACGACGGGACGTGAGATTCTTCTCGTTATACAGTATGTGAGTGAAGCGAGGTATCTTGCAAGGTCACGATAGGATTCCACCCACACTCCTGTGAGTTCTGAGAGTATAGACTTGGGTTTCCCCTCGGCGTAGGACTAGTCTCAACCTTCCATTTCGGTGAGATGATCTCTTCTGCGCTCGGGAAATCGACTTGTATGATATGTGCGCCTCTGTTTGATGATATCAATAAGCGCAATCGCACACCACCAACTCCACCACATATCCTCCGAATCTACCATCAGCTAACCAGACGCCGAAAATACTTCCTAACACATGACCCGTTGAAGTAGTTCCGCATTTACTGTGACTATTCTTCAAAACACTGGATATTATCTAGCAAGCGCTGAGAAAGTTTCTTTTCCTCCTTATCATAATCAACTCTATTAATAATATCTAATCGCGTACAATTTCACCGTTAATACTTGACAGGACCTTACAGTATACTATATAGTATATATATTATATCTATATATTTAGGACTCATGAAATATATCGCAGAGTATACAAGTATATTAACTCTTCCAACACTACGAGTACAAAATCAAAAACAGAAAAAGAAAACGGTGCTATAGACAGACGTCTATATACATTGAACTTTCATCTTAAAACGAAGATCTTCCGATATAAATATCTAGACGCTTATTTCCAACCCAGTAATACTATTCTCGTCTAAGAGGTCTCAGGATAACGTAGGTACAGATAGGCTTTTCATCGCTTATACAAAACAACACAACCAACCCAACAAAAGCCCGCCAAAGAACACAACGCGCAACGGCACAAAAACGGAACAGAAAACCCGCCACCACAGTCATACACAAAGAACAGTCAGCTAATCTAATCCCTCTACATACCATACAAAACAACAATCACCCCCAAAACAACGGCGAACGGCCACCAAACCCCAATTTTCCCCAGCGGCGCAGAACAAAAACCCCTCAGGGAGGGGGAGAGGGGGTGGATTGAAACACTACCGATATCCCAAAAATGGGCACTTGCCACCTAAATTCTGATCACGGATAGGAAGAAATGAACCCAACATCTCTCTTCTCATCGCGTGATGTGTTGAAGATTTCCATTCTATTGGGAAATGAGTGCGCTGGATTTGTCATGGATATGAACAAAGTTAGTTCGCCTCACCAACCACGAACAAAGAATTTGGGCACAGTAGCCAGACAGACGTGTTTCATGTTCTAAACGGGACTGACCTGATCTTTTGGACCCTGGAGGAATGAGTACGGAGGATTTACATAAAAATATTTTTTGGTCTTGTAATGCATGAGTAGCAAGCAAGCAAACAAGATGGTTGAAGGATTACAGGTGAGTGTCAATAATTTAATAAGGGGGTGGCCACCTCTGATATTTTTCTCTATACTAAGCCTGATGATGCTGCTGCGGATATAGAGGTAACAGACAATACACATGGTCATCAGACATCACAGCCGCATTGTCGGCGAGCGTTTTGCTTTTAGTCAAAGGGTCAAGTCAAAGGGCTCTTTCAAGTGGGAGAGGATGAATGAATGAATGGAATGAACGGACTACCTAGTCACAAGGACATTGTAAGACATACTGTACTTGTTCACATCCCATTCATCTCCTGTACAATTATCGTACGTACATGAGCTCCGAACAAAAGTCACTCACCCACACAAAGAAAGGCGGATAAAGAGGACTCATCCAACATATCTTCCAACAATGGAACAGATGAGTGGATTCGTTGTTCATCCTTTCTAGATCTTTCTTCTCCCGTGGACGGAAATAAATCTTAACTTACCCGGAAAAAGAGAGAGTGTGTGTGTTGGAGATGAAGAACAGAGTCATATCTCCCCTCCTACCCCCATTAGATCCCCACTCATATCTTTCCTTCCATTTCATTCTTCCACTCATTTTCAACGAACGATAAAACAAAAAGTAATATTCAAATTCGAAGCGAAATAGAAGCATACGCATATACACTCACAACTACAAGATACAAGATACAAAATACAACTACACCTCACACCCACAAAACAATATAAAACCAGCGTTTCCCTCAAACCCCCCAGAAAAAAAACAAAATCAAAAGAAAACTCACATCCAAAACTACTCACCCAACCACCAGAGCATGGAAATCTACCACACAACATTCGAAAAATCCCACGGCCGAGGACAAGGCGGCTGGTCCACCTCCCCTCCACCCACCCAGCAAAAGTCCTCACTACAACAACACCTCGAACGCAAAAGACAGCTTGCAGAAGCCGCCGAGAAGGAGCGAAAAAAGGTAGGTGGTATACATTTCCACTTCCTCCCTTCATTTGGCTCAAAACAGGGGAAACAGACAACAACAACAACAGAACGGAAATCCGAACCCGAAGGCTCGCAATATAAGATACCTCGCAAAGCGGTGCCGATACGGAAATGCGATATTAGGATGAGGGATGAGAGGGGTGGGTTGGGATATCCAGTTGCTGCACCGGGGCTGAAGCGGAAGGGGGGGTTTCGTTCTGGGAGTGATGGGGGAGTGGAGGAGAAAGAGAAGACTTCGAGTGGTGAGAAGAGAGAGGATGGGAAGAGTCAGGCATCTCCACCACGGTCGTCGAATGATCTCTCTTCCGCAACAAGTTCGCCATTCTATGCTCATAGACTTGGATGCCAAGCTCCAGCTCCAGCTCCAGCTCCCCTCGCCCCAACAACTCGAATCCAGAATCTGAGAAGATGTCCTTCCATCCCTGAAATTCCCAGATCAGAACCCAAAGCAAAACCCACATCCTTACCAGCAGTAACCTCCCCATTCAAACCACTTCCCAGGCCCCCGCGACCTGTCAATAATAACAATATCTTACTCGATGCGCGGAATAACTACAAGTCCCTCCCCGCACCAATAACGCCCTGGCCAAATAGCAAACCGCAACAACTGCAGAAGCAAATACAGAGACAGCACCAGAACGTAAAAACACATGAAAAGAAAAAGTCGGAATCGGCTTCGAAGAGATTAGCGGAATACATCCACACAAGTGCCGATTTCTTCGATGAGACGAGAAGAGGCGTGCAAGGGATACTAAGCCCCGGAATCGGACCACAGGATCATACCTCCCATTCACACAAGGCCCATAACTCCCATCCGGCTTTCACGCCTTCTTATTCCGGCGGCGAGACTGGAAAAGGAGCCTCAACACCAACACCCACGAGGGAAAATAAACCCAAAAGCAAACCCACAAAGCGAGACTCCGCCGACTCAATCCTCTCCTTCTACTGCGCCGGTACACCCTCCTTCCCCATCCTCTCCCCAAAATACAACAGCAACACCCCCGCCCCCACAACACCACTCCCAAAGAACCCGCTCCTCAACCCCCAAAGCACAATCAAGAAAACACAATACTACTCCCCCTCCCCAGGGAGCGTAGAGAAACTCACCTCCGCAACGGATGTCGAACCCCGGATCTGCAGATTATGCAAGGTCGGCCTGGAGGGCATCATGGGGCTCTGTGTGAAATGCGAAGCCGAATTCTCTCGTCCGAGTAGTGGCCTGCGTCCCCAAACCGAAGAGGTGAGGAATCCTACGCCGCCGCCTAAGGATGAGGTGAGGCCACCGGCGCCTTTGAAGGTCTTTAAAACGGCTTCGATGGGTCCTGAGGCGAGGAGTTCTCATGCGCAGGCGCAGACAAGGACAAGTACAGATTCATGGACGAGTTTAGTTGAGAGTTTGACGGAGGGCGAGACGTCGCGTCCAAGATCGCAACGCTCCCCCAGTCCCACATGGGGGCGTGTTGCGAAGAGAAGGACAGTCATCAACTCGCCGGCTGTGCCAGGACGACAGAATTCTCATCGTGTCGCTATCATGGACGCAGATGAGGATGAGGAGCGATATAGTCGCTATCAAAGCGATGGCATGAGAACAGATGCTGAGCGGAGAAGAAACGACCTGACGAGTTGGATGAATTTCTATGATGATCAGTCCCAGGTGGATTATGACATGAAGAGATGGACGCCACAGACTGCAAACAAATATGGAGATAGAGACACGAACTTTTACGATTTTTATGACGACATTCTTAGATAGATGATGGATGATAGTAATGGTAATAGTAATCGGATATGAATTATGGAAATGAAAATAATTTCACGTACAATCACTAAGTTTTCCACCGATGTGACTGACTTGGCTCAAGATGAAAGCCTCGCGCGTGCGTGACTGTCCAGTTCTGCTAGATCAAACTCAATCTTCAGACTTAGATGAGGTCGTCGCAGGGCCATAGATTGACACTAATCACGATGGAACATATCACTGACTATGAATCCGCGACGGAAGCCCCCTCTGAGGACAGTACAGCAACACTCACGAAGTCCGAACTTGACTCCCACCATGATGCCCACCAGCCCAGGACTCAACTCACGACACCCTCACACTCGCACTCAATATCCATGACTCCCACCTCCCACCCCACCACACACACAACACACACACACACAATAATATCTCATATGTCTCCCCTTTTCGACACCTCTCTCCCCTCGCCCTCACCAAAGAAGACCCACGGGAGACAAGTTTCCTATTAAGGAGTTTTGTAGAATCCATCTCGGGAGCCTCACACTCGCGAACGAATGCTGGCAACGCATCACTGTATGAGAATTCGAGGTGACGGTCGTGGCTGGCTGCCTTGCTTTTTTGATGGAGAGGAAAGAGGGGAGGTTGTGGTGTGGAAGAGGTTTTTGTACCTGCCGCGGACGGAGAGTTGTGCGCTAGTACGCTTTGGGGTTGGTGTGGAAGAGATTTTGGGCCGGGTGGACTGGTTATCTGCACGTGATCTTTTGCCAGGCGACCTGTGAGTGGAGGTTCAGGTTGGAATAGATGGATGGCTCTATTTAGACAGGCTCGCAGGTGGTTTCTAGGTAATTACTCTCTCTCTCTCTCTCCAAAATCCAGAAAGTACCTACGTTATACCGATTTCCTTCCAAGTACCCTCTTGCCTACCAACCAACAAACAAAACTATAAGATCAAGTACCACCAATGAAGACCGTAACGAATGCTAGGCCAGGTAACAAGTAAGCAAACATCTCATCTCACCTCATCTCTATCCAAAAGAACAAAAAAAAAGACATTATCAAAGAATACCACAAAAACACAGAATACCTACCCACCTACCGAGCTACCCAGAATACCTATTCAAGGTCCACCCGTAATTCGAACACCACGAAAGACAAGCGCTTATACCATGTCTACATTTCTATATTTCTAGTATGAATACTATACCGATTCCAGTTCAACTTCCATAACCTCAGTACCTCCCCAGAACCTACCTACTCCTCTCTAAATCCCATAATCCCATAATCCCACGGACTGGTATACTCTACATATCCCACCTTCCCACCAACTTCCAATTAATATAAATTCAACTAACTCCAAGTATAACTAAATATAGGTAAATATAAATAAACACACCAACCAAACCTATTCCAACCTAATCCACACCCCCAAGTTCAAATTCCAACAAAACCGACCGTTCGATCATACCCATACCCATACCCATCCAAACTTCCAAGGACAAATACCTTATCATATTAATCATACTATATATACTAACTTACTCTCCAGAATCCAAGAACCCAAGAACAAGAACAAGAACAAGAACAAAAACAAGAACAAGAATACTTATTCCTTAAAACCTAAATGAGAAAACAAGAAAATAACTACTCGTAGATCAATCCTCTTCATCTTATTATTAATAAACTCTCTAGTTTTATTGTCTATCCTAGGGATATACGTGTACCTTTCTTACGAAAGGTACGAAAGAATAGAATATAACCTACCAATTTGCCTTATCCACTCCCCCTCCCCCCCAAAAAACAGAAAAAGGAAAGGGAAAGGAGAGGGGAAGAAAAGGTGAGAGGAATATTCGATAGGGTGTGAATCATTCCATCACAATCCCCAAAGCCACAAACTCTCACATCCGACCAAGAGATGTTTAAAGAAGAAGAAAAGGAGGCATGATAAAACGTCGGATATAGAGGCAAACAGGTGAAGGTAAAGAAAGGTAGGATCCAGACGAGCATATAGATGGAGGTAAATAGGTTCAGTCCAATACAGTACAATAAGTACACCCACCAACATCCCATCCCTATTCCCCCATCCAAAAAAAGAGCACTCCTGTAATCCACCATAACCACCTCAAACCCACCAAGCCATTGAACCCCTACCCCAACCCAACCAAACCCAAACATATAGCCCCCCTTTCCCGGAAAATCCAACAGCAAAGGAACCCAATTTATCCCCTCCTTCCCCTCCCCCAAATGGAATTTCCAGGAAGAATTCAAATGAATCCATGATCTAGCCCCTGAGGGCATGTAGCAGGAAAAAAGAGAGACACAATGACATCCCTTTGCTCTGCCTACATGCCTGTCATTTCATGTTATTCCTAGACTACCACCACCCAACCCAGAGATCTTTCCCGCGCCCAAGTCCAGATGCAAAGCAGAAGGGTATACACAAGGAGAAAGAGAGAAAGAGAAAGAAGAAGAAAAACATGCCAAACACGCCTATATTCACACCGAAAATGCGCCCACATCGATGCCCACGCATGCATGTGCAATAACTAGAAAAAAGACTTCATTCCTAAACCAGGTCATGCCTTGTTCCGAAGAAGATGATCCCCTGATGCAGGAGGCAAATGATATCCAGGCCGTTGAAACCCCCGTCTGAGATAGAAGAGAGAACAACATACAAGGAATTCCCCTTCCGAAAATCGTGGAATCCTGGATCTAAAGGTAACTAAACAATTAAAACTAGAAAAAAGAGAAATTGCCAAATTGGTAGTAAAGAGAGAGAAAGAAAAATGACAAACGCCTCAGAATGAATCACGTATGATGATTATGGTCTATTACCTGGAAATCCAGTCCCAGATTCTTTCTCTCTCAAGAGCAAGTGCAAAAGAAGAACCCCCCATGTAAAGAATTGCTAGTCCGTAAATTCGTGAAGCGTAACAATAATAGTATTTTCTTTAATGCATTGGTGGGGTATTCGCCGTAGTGGGTGTTGTTCCACCACTATGAATGATGCTCGAAGGTCGACTAGAAGGCCGAGGTGATGATGGTGATTGATATTTGGCTATTCTTGCAATCTTTTCTCTTACCTTCTTTAGGCGGGACTTGCATCCAATGATGACTGGTTATTTTGTTAGCGGACAAAGAAATGGATGACGGTATTTTGGATACTTACGATTTTGAATAACCTGTCTATCCTCCGCATTAATAAGACCATCATTAGCCTCTCTAGTTACTTGCTCCCGAAGACTGGATGCTCTACGACGCTGCCGTGGTGCAGGATCGTCAGTTTCTAGCACGGCTTCTAACATTCTGATTGCCGTGATGAATGAACGTTCACAACCAGGTAGATCTTCAGTGGTCATTTCATTGATGGCCGCTGAACGGCTCATCTCCGTCGCTCGATCGTACATTAATCTCTCGGCCGAGAGACCAGGTGTGCTTAGATATACATCACCGTTGAAGGATATAGGGTGGTTTCTGGGGTGACCAGGGTGATCTTCAGGCAGTCGCTTTTGCGCATCGATGAGCTTCATTTGGACAAAATCGGCCTTTTCATAAAGTTCGTTGAATCGAACACGAACCCACTGTACGGCACCATCAATACGCTTTCTGGAATCAGCACTTGGGGCGGATTCCGGATGCTGTCCAATTCCATCCCCTCGAATTTTGCGATCATACCAATTTCGAGAGATATCGAAAGACTTTTGAATAAGGGATAGTGCTTTAATGTATAAAACATATGCCTCTTCGGATAGCACGACAACAGCTTCAACAGTAAGACCATCATCCTCAACAGAGTCACTATTATTGTCCATGGTATTTCCTCCAAGTCTATGATCCATGGATGGTGTCAACGGAGTCAGTTGCTTATATTTTACTTCCGCGAAACCATATACGACATGGCTCAGCTGTGCGGATTCCTCGATTGCGTTGATGACCCTCTGTTCTTCGTCTATGCTGACATTGGATTTCCCATCCCCAAGCAGACCCACGGGAACATGCGGTGTTGGATAAGCTGGGAATGGGCCATATGGTTGAGGTGGCGATAACCCCTTGCCTATCAATTCTGGAGTCCAAGCGACACCAAACATTCTCAAACTCGCTCCATGAAGGACCTTTGTGAGGGCAGAAGCCGCGGATGGGCTTCCATATGACCTTCCAAATGAATTTTGGCGTTGGGGAACTGTCTCTGGTCGAGGTTTGCCCTGAGCAACTTGAACCGCGCGGGATTGATATGGCTGAACCGCTCCTGTAGCCGAACTTGGTGGCCCTTGTGTGGTAGCACGCCTTGTGATCTGTCCAGCACGGCCTCCCATGGAAGTTTTCGTCTGTAGATTGGGGCCTGCCGCCAATTCATCGGCAAAAGCATTCACCTCAACCGCTCGCTTTTCAACCCAAACAAACTCACGGGCGTCTCGGACGGCCTGCTCCGCTTCTGCTATCGCCTTTTGATTTTGTAAACTTTCCGCCGATGAAGTCTTCAGGCTGTTATCAACCGAATCTTGTCTTGATGGAGCTCGGATCACCCCTTGGGTTTGTGGTGATAATCGTCCAGGGTGAATGGCTCCCGCATTCGGGGCTGTTGCCGATGGCATCATAGAAGGTCGTTTCGGATCAATAATCTGCCCGCGAGATGCCTGTCGGTTTGAGGGTGTCCGAGATAGTTCTTGTTGATCAGGATCGATTGGCCTCGGAGGCGGAAAGGTCTTGGCACGTTCTATGGGCAAAGAGGATTGTCCTGAAGGCTCTATCTTCATGTCCCTTTGGTGGTTGCTTCTAGTGGAAGAAGTGCGTGCAAGTGGCGTATGCTCAGATTTGGATGGTGCTCGAGATTCTTGAGGTCGGTCATCCTCAACTAGTCCAGGTATTGGCTCCTCAACAACTCGGTGTCTGAAGAAATCTGTGAATTCAATACGTTCCCCTGGCTTTCGCCTGAGGAGCGCCCGGAGAAGGTCCTTTAACCCAGAAGTGATGATCAGTTTCTTGGGAAACTCGATCTGATCTTCACTCATCTCAATCTTGCGGAGTAACTCAACATGATTATTTGCACGGAATGGTGCTTTGCCTACCAACATTTCGAATAAAACAGTACCGATTGACCACAAATCGGCTTTGGCATCGTATTTCTCATAACGGAGGATTTCCGGAGCCATGTACAAGGGAGAACCACAAAGTGTCTCGGCCAATGAAGTTTTGGGCAGCGATCGAGCAAAGCCAAAATCGGCAATCTTCAACAATGGTAAAGATGTGAGACCAGCCATGGGCACGTCCGGCTTCTCATACGCACTCATCACCATCATTTTGTCATTCGACCTAGCCAAATAATCTGGGGGTGGTACCAACAGGAGGTTCTGTGGCTTGATGTCTCGATGCATCAGATCTCGGGCTCGCATAAACTCCATGGCACTGGCAAGCTGTTTGAGAAAATGTCGTACGACAACTTCATTCAAGGCACCGATCGGTGCAGGCGAGAGGGGGTATTTTCGGATCATATCTCGAAGAGCGGGATTGTCGTGCAAGCTTGCTCTGTGCTTGATGAAATATGAAAGATCACCCAAGATACAGTATTCCATCACTAGATGTATGTGTGAACTGGACTCGCGGCAGTCAATCAGACCGACAATATGTGGATGGTGGAGGGCCTTGAGGATCTCAATTTCACAATAGAGATTGGCCTTGAGCTTCTCGTTCAACGCACCAAGAGTAACGGACTTGATAGCTACGACAGCTCCATCCTTCTATCACAAACAGTAATTAGCCAAATTCAATATACCCGAATCCAGTTCAACGCAGCGTAGAGCGGATGGGAGCTCAAAGAAGCTCATAACAAGCTCGGATTCGCCATATTTACCTTGTGAGTACCTCGATATACTGAGGCAAAACTGCCTTTACCTATCTTCTCCTCGATGGTGAAGGAACCAATCGTTCTATCGCCCTTCTCGACCGTCCTTGTACGCCTGGCAGACGAGGACGAGGACGGGGGCGGTCGATCCGCCATGTTTGTGAACCCAACCTTTGCCTCGCAGCGTCACTAGGTGATCTCCCCTCGTGTGTTATGGCCTCCTGTACTACCGGATCAGATGAGGATATAGAGTCGAGGTGATTTCGTTCTGCATGTACACTAAAAGGAAGCTGTGTTGGGAATGAGGTTCGAGTTTGGTAGCTTGTCGTTGAGAAAGCTGGTTTGATGTTTGGAGCGATGGTAGGTGGATGAAGCGAGCGAGGAGGAGAGCTCGATCGGCTTGGGAGTGTACAACGGCGAGGCAGACAAGGCAACGGCGCCTTTAGTGCTTGGCTCTGGGATGATAGGCTTCAAGATGAATCGAGGTAGGCTGCGGATGGAAACTGCCTGATGTGGTAGCTCAGAGCTGCTGGCAGGGTGGTAGTATACCAGGCCCGGACTAGTTGGGCGGTACAACTAGTGTATGTAGTAGCTCTGGCGCGGACGATGATCGGCTGCTGGAGTTTGGTGCTGCAGAGACGAGGCTGCCGACCTGCCAGTCGGGCGATGTTGGACGGGGGGGAGGTTGAACGAATGAGGTTCGCAGCTTTGGCCGACTTCAAATGAATGACTCGACTGGACCGCGAGTGCGACGGGAGAGGATGGTTGATCCGAGGTGAGGTTAAGGTTGAGGTTCGGAGATGAGATGCTTCTATAAGTGATGCAAGAGAGGAGAGGATGCAGCGATGTGTGTAGGGACGGTGAAGGCGGGCAGATGAGTGAGTAGGTAGGTAAGTATAAGTGAATGAGATCAGAGAGTCCGAGGCCGCTATACACGACAGGGGTGGGTGGGTGTCGAAGCGGCGCGAAGGTTGAGGGCAAGCGGAGATGCGTATGGGGGGTACGGGGGGTACGGGGGGTATGAGGAATGGGGGTATTGGGGTAGAGTAGGTAAGTGAGGAGAGGATAGTTGAAGTAAGGTGAGCATAGGTTGAGGTGAAGTTGGAGAAGAAGGTAGGTAGGTAGAGAGGTGAAGTGAATGTTTGGAATGGCTTCCAGGTTCATAGCAGTCATGTGCTGGGGCTCGGGATAGTGGGCCCTGCAGCGATACAGATAAGAAAATACTCCAGGGGGAGGATCTCACTGACCGGGAAGTTAATAATGCCACAAGAAGTACCGAGTGCCTACGGCTTCTATTCTAGAGTACTCTACCTAGACGTGCTCGTGGACGTATATCATCACGAGATCCATCCAGACCTTTGTATGTTCTCCCTCTCTTTGGTAGTCCTCACTCCATCCGCCTTGGTAGGTATATCTTCTACATCTCTCCCATCTGCCACTGCCACTGCCACTGCCACTGCCACTGCCCTCGCAGCTGCGTGCGGCTCTTGATACTGTATCTTCTTTGTCCAAGGCACCAAGCACAACAACGGCTTCTGTCAACGAACGCCATTTTAGTATGACCCAGGCCGCTCTGGCTCTGGCTCTGTCTCGGGCTCCGGCTTTACCTAGTTCCACCTCACTTCCCAGCAAGGTATCATCCGGGTAGCGCTCCAGTGCAGGTGCAGGTGTGCTTCCAGTACGAGTAGGGATTAGCGATTAGCAGCGCTTGATTGTATCTGGGCAATGTATACACTATCGCCGATGCACAACAACATGGCAACCACAAGTACGGAGGGAGCCAGCATTCAGCCAGCGTTTCACCATACGATGTTGTAGTGAGACTGTCGATCATCTACGGCGCTCCGCCTCAACTGCGATCTTTGCATTTGTATGAGTACTCTATGGTTGTACGAAGTAGTAGGGCGGATGTGCAAATATCAAGGCCACACGTCAATGCCTCGAGCCTCTCACTACCCCGGGCTGCCATTAATAAAGGCACCAGCTGCAAAGCAAAAACAAAATGACTCCATCAAGGCACGAAGCACAAAGCACAAAGCACAAAGCACAAAGCACCATCCATGATCTCTCAACTGCTAGGAACATTCTTGTTCCCAACCCATGACGATGATGCAAGAAGTGATTCGAATTCCACGACTTCATTACAAAACACAGTCAAGTTTCTCCAGATCACACACTTCATTCCATCATCCATCATCCGTTATCCATCTTCCATCATCCATCATCATTCCTACCGCCGGCACCGGACCTTTTAGCTTTTACAATCTCGACGTCTTCTTTCCTAAGAATTACGTCGTTCGCGGAATACAACACAACACACCACGAAATCCAAGACCGAGTAGGTAATAGATCACGAGAATTCAAATATCCCCAAATATCCGATCGTTTCCAAACAAATCTCAATTACTGGTAGCAAGACAGACCAGCTGCTCTTCCATCTTATATTTCGTCCCTCCACAATCCTTATCATCCGATATCGATAACCATCACGCCAACCTATCAAGGATCCATCATGACCCCTCAGCCCCTCGACCCCATTATTTCGAGTCAGTAGGTGACACACAACCTGCACCTCAAATCACCTCCACCATCACCAACACCACGAAACAATTGCCTCCCAGTGGCCAGCCAAAACAGCCCACCTGGAATAGCGACACGACGAACAAACTCCCGTCACAAACCCCTGATCCAATCATCATGCATACAACCCTTCTTTCCCCTCTATTCAGGGTCTCAACACCACCTTCTAACGTGTACATTGTACAGCTAGACCTGCGGATTCTGCCTGGACACGAGAGCTCATCTCAACCCTCTAAAGTAAACACGACAATGACCCAGAAACACAACAAACTACAATATATCTCCTACGCAACCACCCAACAAATATCTTCATATCCTGCACAAATCCCATATAATATGCCCCGGAATTCAACAAGTTTCAATATCAATAACCGGACCGCACGGAGCAATAAACTTCCCCACATGAGCTGATTACCAGTCAGGGTCTCAATGCTACCCTACTTGCATATGCCATACATGTCCATCCATCCATACATCTCCATGCCCACCTACATCCGACCATACATCGATGCCCTACGAGTACATTCGCGGAGTCATATCCCGATACCGATTTTTGATTTCTGATCTGGAGGTCCTTTATACCTTTCAGCCCGGATAAGTTACGATGTGAGGGGAGAGGAAAAGGGAAAGATATCCGGACTTTTGACACGCCTACTTTTGCGTGACGTGATAAAGATAAGCTGGAACGATATGTCGATATTTACCCCAGGTTTTGTTTTTGTCTTCTTTTGGGGATTCGTTGGAGATATGGGGATGGAGATATGGGGATGGAGATATGGGGATGGAGATATGGGGATGGAGATATGGGGATGGAGATATCAAGAGCCCTACGGTCATTACCTACCTCCTCGTGTACAGATTGATCCACCGATTTAATTCCACCACACACTACTATCACTACTCGCAACAAAACCACACCAACTCATCAGAAGGTTATGCATCGCATCAAGGTCAAAGTCAATTAACTTTTAGAAAGTTGGCTGGAATTTATTTCGTGTTTTCACAGTTTTCACTCTAATATAATAGTAGGTATCCTAGAGAAATCGGCGGATTAATCCGTACTACAGTATGCGTGATGAGATTACCTTGTATCGCGAGGTTGTCTACATAGTACCTATTCCCAGGCAGGATACGATGTACCGGTATACAGCTAGGCCACGCCATCAAGGTACATGATACGAGTACATCGACTCCATTACTTCAATGACATCACGACATCGTAGGGATCTCTCTTACATGTATATATATCTAGGTTCCTTCGTAACTTTGGTACCTCTAACTTTACTAGATTACTTACGAGGTACCAGAGTAAGATTCTCTTAAGGTATCTACCGTTCAATCTCCTCCGTAGTCCTTGTCCCTTAGCGAGATATCTTTGTATTTAGCGAGCCCCTGATTTAAACGCGTCTCTTTTTATATATCGAGTTTAAGAGATTTCACGGTCGGAGTTTCGGATTTAACATAGTAGGTATCATATATAAGCAAGGCATTCTAAAGTTTATATAAGTTTCTCTTACCTTCTATGGAAGTTACTATATAATACTCGATAGAATATTTTAATATAGGTAGGGTTAGCTAAAAACTACTTTCCGTGCCCCGAAAATATTTCTTATAAGATACTAGGTAAGGACTACGGAGGTATCTAAGATACTATACCTATATCTTACCTATTAATTAAAAAACTTTTTTTAAAAAAATAAAATAAATAAATAAACAAATAAAGAGTTAGTAAAAGTATTATAGATATCGGTTATTAGCTAGCTCCGCTCCTTCGGGACTAGCGTACTCTAGCTATCTATAGTACTTAGGAACTTAGCTAGCTAGCTATACTTGTTTCGGTATAGAATGTTATAGGACTTTGTTATATTATATTATAGAATATAGGTTTATTATATTATATTATACTCTTTCTTTGTTTTTTAGTTTAGAAATAACTTTACTAATATAGAGTTAAAGTAATAATAGTACTTATTTAAAGGTTTATATAGAATAGCTCTCTTCTCTTTCCTTCTCTCTTCCCTCTCCTCTCTTCCCCTTCCTTTCTTTCCTTTACTCCTCCTCCTTCCTCTCCTCCCTCTCCTCTCTCCCTTTCCTTTCTTTCCTTTACCCTTTCTTTTCCTCTCCCTTTCTTTCTTTTCCTTCCTTTTCTTCCCTTTTCTTCTCTTCCTTTACCTCCTTCCTCCCCCCCTTTATCTAACCCTAAAAATTCGAGAACCTATCTCTATTATATTATATCTTACTTTATTTTATTTCTTCTCTCCTCTCTCTATTACTATACTTTACTTATATAAACTATTAGTTAAGACTATTAAGCCCTAATAATTACTCGAGAGTAAGAATAGGACTTATTCTAGCTACTAGGTAGGTAACTAAACGTTATACTAAGTAATTAAGTACCGAGTAACTAAGTAACTAAGTAATCGAGGAGAAGAAGTAATCGAGTAACTAAGTAACTAAGTAACTAGGTAAGTAAATAACTAAGTAACTAAGGAGAAGAGGTTATTATTAGGTATAGTATAGTATAGTATAGTATAAGATAGGTAGGTATAATATTTAGGTAAAGGTTAGCGTATTAAATTCGAGTAGTTAAGTTAAGTAGTAGTACCTAATTAACTTAACTCGCTAAGTACTTAATTAACTTATAAGTTACTCGAGTAGTATCGGGCTAATTCCCGGAACTACCCTCGGTTTACTAGCCGACCTTCTAGCGGGTAGTCTACGCTTTCTAACTTAGCCGAGAGCCTCTATATTAGTATATACTATTTAAGGATAAATTTCTTCTTATATTATAGTTATATTATATATAGCTACTCGAATACTACTTGAATAGTTAACTCTACTACTTAACCTAACTTGATAGAATTATCTAATTATATTAATTTAACTTAACTCGAGTATTACTCGAGTAGCTTTAAGTATTTAATCAGTTTTATTAATACGCTAGTAGGGGTAGGGATAGGTAGGTAGAGAGAGAGAGAGTATAGAATAGTAGAATAGTAGAAGTATTATATTCTTAGAGTAGATTATATTTAGAGATATAAAATAGTATATTTAAGTAGATTTCTTTTTAAGTCTTCTTTCTCTCCCCTCTTCTCTTCTTCTCTCTTTCTAGATTCCCTATATTACTAGATAGATACCTAGTACTCTATCGCCTTCTCCGAGTACTCGGTTAGGGATATCCTAAAAGACTTCCTACTTACCACTTTATCTTTCTCCGCTTTTTTTTTACGTTATACCTTCGTCTTATAATATTTCGATTTTTGATTTAATAGATATTATTTTATCTCTCTCTCTCTCTTATTGTTATTAATATCTAACCAGGTAAAAACACCGTGTGACGGAGGATATTATATATAACAGGTATCTCTATTATTAAAAATCCAATGCTCTATCCCTTTTCTTTCTCCTTTCCCTATTCTTTTCCTTCTTTTCTCTTCTGTTTTTCTGTTTAAGTTGGATGGCTTTCAGAGGGGGTTATAGGAGGTATCTGTAATCGGGACTCATATCCTATTTCTCGTTAGTGGATTATTAAGGGACGCTTAGAAGGGAATGGAGAGGGGGCTATAAAAAGTAGAAAGGAAGTAGAACGAGAAAGAAAAAAAAGAAGAAAACAGAAAGAGAGCGAAAAGGAACATAGAACACTTACACCTAACTCCGTCTTCTCCCACTCCGTCAATCCCACATCCACTCCCGCCCTCTCCCTCCTCCCATTCTCCCACGAAACCGCAGCAGCATACGCACAACAAGCCAAAGCACTAACACCCAACCCCCCAAGACAAATCGCCAGGCCCGCCGTATACCTCGGCGCATCCTTCGCCAGAAACGCATACGTCGCAATAATGCCCCCCACATTCCCAAAGCCCACCTGCCACGCCGACCCGACGGCTCGCCGATGGTGGCCACCGAGATTCATGTTGAACCAGCAGATGATGACGGGCATGGCCGAGTAGGCGCCCATGGCTACTAAGAAGAGCCCCGCGTATTGGAGGGGCAGGTTGCTGTGCACGAAGAGGAGGATGAGGAAGCCGGCCATGGAGACGAGGATGGGGAGGATGGTGAAGAGGAAGCGGTGCTGGGCGTAGTCGGAGCAGAAGGCTATGAGCATGGCGAAGGCGAAGGCGCAGGCCCACGGGGGCACGGAGTGGAGTTGGGTTTGGATGGGGGAGTATTTGTAGGTTGAGAGTATGGCGGGGGCGAAGAATGCGTAGCCGTATGCGGGGATGATGAGGCCGAAGTACATCAGTCCTCCTAGGAAGACTTTGAAGTCTTTGAATACCCGGCCTACATCCCGAACTGTGATCTTGCGCTCCGCGGCGGAACGTCCTTGGTCGATTTGAAGACGGGCTTTGATGTACTCCCGTTCTGAGTCTTGGAGCCATGTTGCGTCTTCGGGAAAGGAGGGGATGAAGAAGAAGAATATCAGTGCGACGACGGCGGTGAGAATCCCCTCGATGATGAAGATCCAGCGCCAGCCGTGGTAGTTTCTTATTCCGTCCATTTTCCCAATTGCCGAGGCGAGGAGACCACCAAATGCTCCTGCGAGTGTGGTGGAACTGAAGAAGAAACTGTAGCGTCGTTGGGCTTCGGATCGTTTATACCACATCCCGATCAAATAGAAACACCCGGGAAACATGCCTGCCTCGAAGACTCCTAGGAAGAAACGGGTAACTAGCAGACCGGCGTAGGAAGTTACGAGGCCTTGACATATACATACGACGCCGAACATGAACATACATCCTGATAACCAAACTCGGGGAGAGAACTTTTTGAGGAGGATGTTGGAAGGGATCTCGAAGAGGATATAAGGGACGAAGAAGATTGTTAGGGCGGTATTATATTCGTTATTCTGAAGGTCGAGATCTTTTGCCAAAGAAAAGGAGCGGGCATTGGCGATATTTACACGGTCTAAGAAGGCGAATACATAGAGAATGCAAAGGAAAGGTATAACACGAAGGTCAATCTTTGTCATCAAGGCCCTTTCTGTGGTATGTGGAGGACAGACGGCGTGGAGTTCATCATATCGTGGAGTGCCATATTGTCCAGTTCCCGGGAGATTGGGATTGTAGAAATTGTTGGCTTCATTTTTGATTCCTGTTGAATCTTTTTCGATGTCTGATGTTGAGGGTGATGGCACATGGGTTTCTTCTGACGTGTGAATTAGTAACGCTGTTAACATTGAAAAGAGGGGTATATATCTTCTATAAATTAGGTCTGGAACTCACTCTTATTCCCGAATCCAAACATCTTGACGTCTTCGATTTGGTAACCAAACAGCTTGAGCTACTCTGCTAACACAATTGGTGCCTCAATCTTTTTATCTTCGTAAACGATCTGGTTTATTAATATCTACAGCCCACGGCACCCAAAGATTAGTAGACAAGCGGCCACACCGAGATAGGCAAGATGAGTAACGCCGCGATCGAATTTAGGATAAACATTAAAAGGCACTAGAAAAAGTTTGATCCAATCCCAGGGATCCCTCATCAGGGACACGACAGCATCTTAAGTAGCTGAAGAAATGCAGAGCTACAAATCCATTTTCTTCTCTGATGTTACAACGGTCTGCCGTTGCCGGACTAGCAGACGCCACTTTCTGACCTGGGAGTAAGCATTTTCGAAGCTTTTGTGGAGGAGGATATAAGATAGTGGGCCTGTCATCGTTGCAATGCCCTTGTCTCCCCCGCAGTGTGCATCCTGAGTCGGCATCGGTTCTCCACTTTTGGCACCGAGGTACGGTACGGTACTTCATACAAGGTTGGGGTATGGCTACAGCCTAGATGGTCTTTGACATGATATGAATAGTATTGCGGCTACTTCAGTTGTTGTAAACGGTCTTGACGTATTTCAGACAGCCTTGAGAAGCGCCTTTCGCTCTCCATTCTTTCCAGAATTGTGGTAATTGGGGTGTTACTGTAACGTTGAAGATTTCAAGAGGCAGCTAGAGCGTAGAGTAAGCAACTAGACTACCGAGTATCGTTTAACGTTATCCAGCAATAACAGGCTGTCAGATCTGCTCTGTTGGATTGCTGGCCCGATTGAGTCATAATTCATCAGATGTCGGAGAGAACAGAATCATCGTTTTATCTCCGTTTTTGTGATAAATTGCCTTCCGACTTCGCTATGGTGGTGGAGTCTGGTATTGAGAATCCATGGAAACAACGGTCAGGGGAGCCATTTTTTCGGTTCGGGAAAGTAGACCGATGGAAGATCGTGAGAGAGGAACTGTGATTGGTTTGGTGACAAGGCTCAACTTGACCGCTCGTAGTGGAGAACATGGCTGGAATGCGGGGAGAAGTTGGTGTTTGCATCAAGTGTCATGATTTCTCTTCCAACTGTGGTAAAGGATTCTTTGGAGATGAAAATTAATGAAGTCATTTAAATGTTTCAGAAGTTTCGTGTAATGCTACTCGTACTCGGCAGAAACAGAATATTGGTCTCGGCAATCGCGGAGATCACGGGAAAGTCACGTTTTTTAGGATGGTATTGGATTAGATTATCATCCATTATTCTTGATCATCTTGAAATGCTGACGATACACGTACTTATAATTTTCTTCTCACGTCTCATCTCTCATGCTTTCAACCAAACGGAAATGCATTACTCAGGGGTCACTCGGCACCTATCTATGTTTCTACTAAGAAACTCTGGCCTCTGAATCTTGCTCCATGACTCTCAAGCACAGCAAATCTTACTCGAAATCAAAAGCAATATAAAGGGAAGCATAACCATTTATAGAAACATGACATTTTATTTACTTGACTAGTCAAAACAAGCAAGACATTTCATCGATCCACTCTGGATGAGAGGCGGTGATGTATTCGTAAATGGTGAGAATCAGGTATTTTCGTCCACCCCGCCGTGGACGGTTCACTTGATCACTTGATCATCATCATGTTGGCAGGGCATCTCCAAATGGGTGGTTGTATCTGCAGGTGAGAATCAATAGTACGAAATTCGATTAATCACCACTGGATCAGCACCGGTTCAGCTACAGAAGCCGCAGAAGCCACCGGGAAAGGCTGGGTGCTTCTCGCTCTCCTGATGGTTCTCTGTGAAGGTGTTGTAGTGCAGTAGACTGAGGGTGGACTGAGGGTAGGCTGAGAGTCTATTCGACCCAAGCCCAAGGCGGTCGCAACTCTACTCATACCCTAACTGTGGTTGACTATGTACTCCTAGTTGACTCCTACTCATAACCTCATCGCCAAGCTGGCGTGGGTGTCGCCCTGATGAAGTGCAAAGAAACGACCGAGGGCGAGTCAGCCGATCACCAGGAATGCAAGACCTCCGAACGAGTTGGTCTTGGTGAGGGTGAGTCTGACACCTACCCTACTCACACATCTGCGATGCGATCGGATGCGATGGCTAGCCATGCCATGGTCGTGTTGCAAAAGACCGGATGCGTCGATGGTGCATTTCACATCGTCCACGTCCGGGCCTGTAGGGGAACCTGGAAAGAAACCTGGGCCTAGCAGAGAGTAGCGAACGCGAACAGCGAGCAACACTACTGAGAGCAACTCCTCCAATGCCCTAATTTGGGAACAGTGCAGAGCAGCCAGAGCAGCCAGTGCAGGCTACTCGTAGGTAGTCGAGGTAGTGTAGAGTAGCCGTGCACTCGTAGTAGTAGCAAACAATGAGGCATAAAGAAAAGAACACCGGCACCAAAATCGCTCTCATTTTCCCAGCAGCCGACGCTAATAGAGCCTTTAAGCGACTCCAAACATAGCCCCCCTCCCCCCTTCTGCCCCCTTAACACTTACAATACTGGTATGCCTATAACCTCATTTCTCCACGTATTTCCCAGTCATTCTCTTCCCTGCCTTCTTCCCTTTCCTGCATTTGCTTGCCTCCGTCTCCCGCAGCAGCACCCAGCGACGTGAGGGCATCGCAGGCACCTGCATTCACCACTTGGACCGTTTCCAAGGCTTCTTTTCCTGATTCGGCTGGCTTGAAAGGGGGCCTAGAACTCGGCCCTGGCCGTAAATTTACTGACGGACGAGACAACCTGAACACCTGGACTGGAGCCGAAAGGAAGGACCACGGCCACGGTGGACCACAGAAATCTCACGGGGACGGGGACGGGCCTTTACTCCAACTTCCTTCCACCTGCGCCTGCACTGCACTTCCACTTCCACCACAATCTGCCTCCACACAAACAATTCCTCCCACTACACCACCATCCCACCATCCCCCCCATCGCGACGTCTGGCCACTTGCACTCTCCGTCGCACCATAGCCCTAATAATCGCTCCCTCCGATCGCATCCTCAGATATCATATGAACGACCGCCGTCCTTGACGTCAAGTCCCTGGTGGGGTCGGCAACCTCGATCATCAAATTCCACCCCGTCTCCCGTCTTCAGCCGCCATCGTCTCTCAGTGAGCACAGCGACCGTCGACCTCTCTCGTTCCCCATGGCCCACGATGACCGCTCCTCGGAAGCACTGCTGGAGTCGAGTGCATCATCAAAAACCATCGAGCCGGTATTCGAATTTACACATGTGTCGGGGCGTCAGATTGCCAGCGAATACCTAAAATCCCTCCTGCCTTGCATTGGCATAAATCTGGACGGCAGCGTCATGTCGGGATTGGAACACGATGCTGCTCAGGGGAGCCGTCCAATATTCGGGTCCAATCCAGAGGTTGTGAGTCGGTTGCAGGAGTTGTGGGAGTTTAGAGAGATCCAAGAACCTGGGGGTGGATTAGGAAAGAACCACATGCTTTGTGCGGGTGAATTGTTTCCGCCGTCTCGCAGTGAATGCAGCAGGGCAAAAGAAGCAGGTATGCAAGTGCCAGCCATCTATTTCCTTGAATCAGTGAAGTGAATCGTGAAGTGGAACCTCGGGCTAACAAGAACTCAAGACTATATGCATTACTCCTCAACTGCCTCAAACCCACACCCGTTCTACCAAACCCAACCCTCCCAGCTCAACCCCAACAGACAATACTCATTAAGCCCGCAGTTTTCGGTACTTACCCGTCCGCCTTCCGCAGAACCACAAACATCTTCTTTTGAGGCACCAAACTCGCACAATAATCCTTTGACTGTCCCGAGTTGCAATACGTCCTCAGCTTCATATTTATCACAACCCCGCAATAACATAATACCGTCAGGGTCTAATAGCCACTCCAGTGTGCCACATCTTCCATCTCCGACTTCAGCTTTCCTGGCATCTTCGAGTACAGGCCAGTTTGCAAATTCAATCCAGCTGCCGCAACTTGATTTACCGCCAATTGAGCGGACCTCACCTTTGCAACCAAATTCAGTATCACCAAGTTGCCCAAAACTTCCTTCTATTGTACACACGTCACAACAGGCCAGCCATCCGCTGAATCAGCTCAACAATATTAAGAGTTTTATGCCCGTGAACAAACCAGTCAACCAGACGAACAACGTACACAACAATGGCAACTTGATCAGCAATACCACAATACCAAACTTTCCTGCAAACTTCTCGCATTACTTGGCCAGCCAAGGGACCAAAGCTGACTCAGATATCCAAGATCAACGATCCTCGCTCAGCAATCAAGCTAGTTCTGCACCTCACTCAAATCCTCTTAATTCAGTCATTCAGCGACCAAAGCCTCAGAACAACCAGCTGCCAAAAACATTCGATCTCACGTCATCAAACTTCCACATCACAACCCTCCAGAATCCCTCAAACAACATGGTTGCGAAGAAGCGTAAAAGCGCCGAAGAGCAACGAGTTGAAAAGCGTGCGAAATTAGATAAAAAGGGGCGATCTTCCAAGAAGGAAGTCAAACCCGAATCCGTGAGTTCACCTTTGATCCCTACATTACAGACTCTTCTAACACAAATAGGCACGAGAGCGAATTGGTCAAGATATTTGGATGCGCATTTTTGAATTCACCCCGCCATCATTCCTTAAGAAGGCACGCCTTGTCTGTAAAACTTTCCAAGGAATTGTTGACCAATTTGATTCCATTTTTGTCAACTGTAGAAAGGAGAATTATGGTTGGGATATGCCTCCACCGCCTCCTGGCATGTCTGAAAGAGAATATAGCGATCTTCTTGGTGGCAAAGGATGTCAGACTGCTGGCTGCCAAAATAAGAAAGCATCAAGAGCATATTGGTCCTGGGCCAAGAGATGGTGTTCAACTTGCTGGGAGAAGAACGTCATTCGAGAAGATCGGGTCATCAAGCAAAAGCAAAATGAATTTGGTCGTAATACGGTTGTGAAGATGCTCGAGTCAATTCCTGCGGCGGTTCACGACTCTTTCATCAAGCCACATGATTATACGGTCGAGGTGGAAGTTCGGTCTCGTGGTCCTCCAAGACTCTACAAATGTTACTTGGAGTCCGATGTCGACAAGATCATTGAGGAGTACAAGGCTCTGACCCCGCTTCCATACGTTCCCAACCCATCACATACTCCTCAGGAAGCAGCAACCGCAGCCCAAATACACAAAGATCTCATGGATGGGTTGGAAGAAAAGCGAAATGCTTTCTTTGCAGAGAAGAAGACTATCAATGATGAGCACATGGCGAAAGTTTGCAAGATCGAACAGGCCGTAAGAAACAAACGATTGAATGACCGCAAGCCAAACGATAAAAACAGAAAGGCTCGTTCTGAACTGTTTTCTCGACGTGCCACAGAAGAGCTCAAACATATTCCAATCGAATTCGTCCAGAAGACTGTGTGTTTCAAAGCTGCCACCCGCATCTATCGTGATCCTGGATCAGAGCGTGGATGGAGAGCGTTGAAGCCAAAGATTGAGGCTGAATGGAATAATCGGGACATGAATCCAGTCAACTCACCGGCCACTAAATCACTTGCACAACTTGATGGTGCTGATGATGACATCAGCGCTGTCGATGAGATGGAATTTGATCACACTCAAATCCCAAGCACCAACAATCCTGGCAGCCAACAGCTCCCAAATTTGCACTTCTCTAATGCTCAGCACAATTTCCGACAATCCAACATGTTACTCCAGCCCGCTCGTACTGGATCATTTGGCTATGCCAATGCCTACAGCAATTCTCTCGGTTTTGGTTATTCCACGTCAACGTCGGCCTCGCTAAGCAATGCTCTCGGCCATAATATCCATCTCTCGTTTCCGCATGTGGGCAACGTTCTTCCTCGGCCCCTCAACAACTTTTCAAATCAGCAAACATACCATCCACAGTTTGCTTATCCATTGGGCAGATTCACTCAACAACAAAATTCCCATGTCACTGCGAGCACTCAAATTCCTATTGGCTCTTTGCTGCGTCCATCATCACCAGCCACAAGACCAAAGCAAAACTAGTTAATTGCACAGGATATGAGAATCTCACATTGGAATTTCTGTTGTATGAGGAGAGCCTTGAGGTTTTTACGACGTCGACGACACCCCCTCTAATGGGTTTAATTATATCTCGACAAAAAGCTGTGCTTGAGTCGATTCTCGGACCATATACTCCTCGTCAAGCATTTCTGCATGCCACGGCAAATGCTTTTCCGTAATAGTTTTCCATGTACAAACGTTCCGGGGGCGTGCATCACAAAATCCGTCTCATATTAATGATGTTGAGCATTAGGCGGTAGTCTTCTCAGAATGGAAGACTCATAGCGTTTCTTTGTTTTATATTTGGCGTTGTTCTTTTTTCCCCAGACACTTGCATTCACGAATCTCCTTTGGGATAGGTGTTATTTGTGCATATCGTTGACTCGGTTTTTTCGCGCGTGTCAATTAATACCCGTGGGGGAGGCTGGACTTGGGCTTTGGCAGGGCTGGCGTATGATATGTGTTTTTTTGACTTACCCACTTTGCAGTATCGTCATCATCTTTGGGGCGTAGCGGCATTTTAGCGATTTTCTTGATTTTTCCTCCTCTTTTTTTTTTCATTTGGCCTTCTTTTTTTTTCTCTTTGAAGATTTTCTTTGCCTGAGTTTGGGGTCTTTTCCCCGAAGCGAGGTGTTGAGTTATTTTCTATTGAGAGTGATGGGGGTTGGCACGGGAAATAGAATCGGATGGGACTTTTTTGCTTTCGTGCATGGCGGGGCACAGGATGGGATGGTGGGAAGGGGATAATATTTGCCCTGGTTTGGTAGATTGGGGTGGCTAGGGTAGGGTAGGGTAGGCATAGAAATGAATTGAGGAATGGTTACATGAGGGTTTTTGGTTGATTGAGTCGAGATATTTATTGTTTGATTAATCGAGAATCTTAAGACAACTAACCCAAATCTTGAAGACAGCTCAACTTACGCTAATAGAAAGGAGAGGAAGGATCTCTACACAGGGAGATCAGCCAATTTACCCTCCCGAGGGGGCCCCTTTCCCCACCTCATTTTGCCGAGTCGAGATGGATATTGGAGTGACACTTTGTGTGCGTGTAGATTACTGTGGTGCCTCGAGGTGGGGTTTGGCGATATTGTTCATGGCTTTTTGGTGGGTGGTTAGAGGGTCCCACATTGGGTGTCTGGGTTATTGAGGGGTGCTATATTTCTTTATGAATTGAGTGAGGGGGGCATTTGTTTGTTTGGGGAAGAGAGGGGGAAGGTTTAGGGGGTTATTTAATTGATGAACAGCCATCAGTTGACAATCGTAAGTATAGATGGAACACAGTTCGTAAAGAACAGTTCTCTAACTCACCTCTTCAACCAAGTCAAACCACCTCCTCATCTCATCATCTCCAACCCATATCCCTCACAAGATTCAAAATCCCACAACCATGCTCCTCCTCTCCCTCCTCCTCCTCCTAACCACCCTCCTCCCCCTAACAACAGCCCCCTGCCCCCGCGCCCTCCTCCAAAACGCCACAACCCAATACCTCCTCGCGCAAACCACGGGCTCCTACGAGCCACTCAAAGCCATCCTCGACGACGCAGCGGGGTACCGAGAGAATAACGTCGCGCTTGCACTCGAGGTATCGGTGTTGAATAGACCGTTAGAGATTGATTTTCAGAGGAGTGTGTGGGATACGACGGAGTGTCGGACGTTTACGGAGGTTATTGCGATGAGAGGGGGACGGGGGGGATTGGGGGTGGTTGTGCATACTAGGATGGAGTTTAGGTTGGTGGAGAGTGAAGGGGGGGAGGGGGAAGGTGGTGAAGGGGAAGAAAAGGGGAGGCTGAGGGCGACGGGGGTGGAGAGTGTGGTTACTGAGAGGGGGTAGGTTTTTTTTGTTTTTGTGTTCTGGTTGGAGTGATTTGTTGGTTCTTTTTTTGGGAGTCTTGAAGAGAGGAGAGGAGAGAAGGGGGTACATGAAACCCCAAAAGAACAACAAAGAAATAATTGAAAAAAACACAAGCTAACACCCCCCCCCCCCCCCCCCCCCAGCGACTGGCTCTTCAACGCAACCGGAACCTACCTCCTCGCCTCCCCCGAAGACTGGTCCCCCATCCCTCCCTCCCACCGCGACACCCGCACCCTCATCCAGTCCATCGGCGACGCCTACTTCGACCGCTTCTCCAACGCCTCTGTCACCGTCCCATGGGGGCCCCCTTGTGTGCGTATCGAGGGCGGTCTACCTGCTCGAGGGAACCTCACGGAAAAAGGGGAGTGTATCCAGGTCTGGCCCAGGAGTATCGTTACGCCCTATAGGAGGTATGTGGTTGATGAGGTGTATGGGGTTGTGAGTTTGTTTGTGGGATTCCCCGGGCTGGATAGGACGCAGGGAGATGCGGCGATGGCTGATAGTCATGTGTTTCGGGTGGAGGGGGGACGGATTAGGTATTTGCATACGGCTAGTGTTTGTGTGGTTGAGGGGTGTGGGTTGAATGGGACTTTTGGGGGAGGGTTTAGATTGTAGATTGTAGATTGGAAATTGTAGATGGTTGCAGGTGGAGGGTTGACTTGGGTGTTGATGGCTTGGTGGGAGAAGGACTGATGGTTTTCTTTTGGGGAGGGTGTTGGGAGGTTTGTTGATACTGCTCATCTACGAGTATGGGATGAAAAGCTAGGAAGTAGATTATTCGAATGTTAATACTTGCAGTAAAATTCTTCTTCGCGAGAGATATTAGATGTAGAAAACATCTTTGCCTCACTTGTCTAAGAAGGCCTAGCTAAGCTATCGTCCCACCGGCCAATGGCCATAAACAGACAGCAAAAACACCTACCGTACCACAATTCTTAATACCCATCCAATCTCATCAAACATCCAAAGCCCCTTTAAAATCCGCATCAACACTCCACCAGAGCAATTACTCTACTAGCAATCAGACAAGCTATCCAAATCTCCTCGAACACACAAAACCAAAAAACCCCCCTTTCCCCCTAATCAAACTCTTCATCTTTCAACACCGAAAATCACTCCCCAAGCAAGAAAAACATGAAAAGGTATTGTACTAAATCACCTCCCACCCATAGAATAGACATCACGGCCACAGTACAGTATTTCTGCATGTTGAGAGTGAATTCGTAGGTAATCTTACTGTACTTTATTATTCGCTTAATTGGGAATTGGGAAAAGGAGGGGGGAAGGGGAGGGGTTGTGGGTTGTGTTGAACGAGTGTGAGAAAAGGGGTTAGGCGAAGCGAATGAGAATCGAGAATAGTGAACAGAGAATAGAGAATAGAGAATAATATCCTTGACGAATCATGCTTCGGGATCTAAGCGTGTTTCGGTCTGAGGATTGGGGTATATCGCGATTATATGGGGTGGTATGGGAGTGCTGTGGTGTGGTGTGGTATGTTCTGGCTTGGATTTGATGGAGTGGTTGTTAAACTAGGTCTTTGGGTTCTATGGGGGATGAGGTGGATGTGGGGTGAGTGGTCGGGCTTTTGATGAGTGGGTTGGAGAAGTGTGTTGGATTGCTGGGTAGGTACGAGGAAGTTTTAGGTTCTTTTAGTGAGGGGTTGTTAAGGGGAGATGAGACTGGTGGTGGAGACTGGGAGAGTGGGATTTGATGTCCTGAGATGAGGCTGATGATGTGGAATTTATACTTGCGCTCAATTAAGGCCTATCTCACTATCTAATTCTGGTGGCTAGCTTGGGGATGGTGGAGGGTTAATAAGAAAACTGCTCTTGCGAGCGTACAACAACAATCAGTGGATTTGTTGTTGTTATTGTGGACTTGTGATCGAATAGATCAAACGATATATGCAAGCTTGCTTAGTCACCCTCGATACGCAAAACACATCCTTTGGGTGTTATAATGGTGAATTGAGTACGGTCTATAGACGAATTAGTCAAGATAAAACAATTAGGTGGACGAAACTCTGGAAACACCTCTCTTAGAAAAAAATCCTTCCAAACTCTCATTCCAGCAAAGAAAGAAGAAAACAATTCTCCAATCGCTTTACTATAGGATACATAAAACTAATACAACTATATTTTCATTACCCTAACTTAATAACTATTTTGCGACAACTTATCCAGGTACAGTTCAAGCCATGGTTCTAGGAATTCGGGTATACTGTAATAGGGCGCTAATGGTGTGTCCATGTCCAGATATCTCATCTCGACCAAGCGTCTTACTACCGTAGTAACTCTCTCCTTCATACTATTCTCCCCACCTTACCTCATCAAACTGCTCTTGTCTTGCAAACAAAAACTCAATTCATACTTCCTCCTATCTCCTCTCCTCTCCTCTCCTCACCTCTATACACCCCACACACCTACAAACCACCACCACCACCACCAAACGTATCCCCTTAAATAACCCTACCCTATATACTACGGTACTATAACTCTATAATACCTTAACTTCTATAATTCTAATCCTACTAAATTACAAAAACTACTATCAAAATCGAAATCGAAAATTCCTATAAACCTTAGTTAATAAATATATTATAATAATATAATGATATAGATAATAAGTCTTATAAGAATTAGAAAAGAAAAGAATTTAAGAAATATACGCTTTAGAGTTAGATATAGAAGGGGGAGTAGAAGGGGAAGTAGGAGGGGGAGTGGGAGTAGAGGGATGTTTATAGAATTAATAAGAGAGGGTTTATTAAAGTTTAGTTTATTATAGTTAGCGTTCGATAACTAGAATTCTATTCTATTCTAGACCCCCCCTCTAGAGTTATTCTATTCTATTTAGAGATCCTATAGAATAATTCCATTCTATTACCCCTATTCTATAGAACTCTATAGAATAAAATCATATAACCAGGATAAAAGTCCTTCCGCTCCGTTAACTAATAGGAAGCCTCGATTCTGCCCGTACGTATAAGGCCGCTCTACTAATAGATAGCTTACGTTACCCCTTCCCTTATATATAACTTATTACTTATAGGAAAGGTATAACTCTATAATCTAACTCGCTAAGCTAATTAGATTATTCGATTTAGGTAGAATAGAGGGGAGGTATATTAGAAAGTAATAAGGGGGGGGCAGCTCTAGACCCTTTACTTAGACTAGGTATAGAGTTCTAAAATACTAAGTAAACAGGGTCTAATTAGTATTCACCCCTCTTAAATACTGCTCTCTAATTAGTTAGAATAATAACCTCTGGAATTCTATTTTCTATAGAACTCTAGAGGGTATTTAATAGAATATTCTATTCTATTTTATAGGGGGTCTAGAATTATTCTAGATAGAATGGAATATGGAGATTCTATGGAATATCGTTCCAGACGCCGAACGCTGATTACAGTGTACCTTGGTCTCGGTGGTTGAATTGTAAATAGCTAGGTAAGTACAGTCCCTTCACTTAATTAGGCAGAAACAAGGGTTTTGTGCAAATGGTGATACTTTTAACTTAACATATAACCCTAGGGTTATACGCCACTTTCATGCAGTTTGACCCTAGCCCTAAGGCCAAATAGCTGAAGCATAAAGCTGAAAAGTGCCCTGTCAAGCCAAAGAATAGTAGAAATTAAAAAACAAACTACAAAGATACACAAAACTGTACAAAAAGGTCTAAATGCGCATAAAACTTTCTTGCTAATTAAGTGAAGGGACTGTATATCTTATATATATATACATAAGATATATATATCTTTAAGCGCTTGTGATATTACCGCGCAGATCTATCTATCCATCCATCTATCCATCCATTTAGGCAAACAAAACAAACAAACAAGTAAGTAAGCAAGCAAGTAAGTAAGCAAGCAAGTAAGTAAGCAAGCAAGTAAGTAAGCAAGCAAGTAAGTAAGCAAGCAAGTAAGCAAGCAAGTAAGTAAGCAAGCAAGTAAGTAAGCAAGTAAGTTACAATCCTAACCTAGCCACGCTACCCAGCCCAACTCAACTCGCCCGAGTTGAGTTAATAGAGTAGAACCAGCACATTCACATTCACATTCACATTTAAGTATAGTAAGATACTATATGAGGGGGCTGGCTATCATAGGAAAAGATCTACAAACTACACCGATAGATAGATAATCCTTCCTCCTTCCTTCCCTTTCCTTCCCCCTTCTTCACACTCCCTAATTTTTCATACATAATACCTTCGGTACCCAACCTACTACAGGTCCTGATAGAATCTTCACGCCCGATATTTTCAGATAAAGAAGGAATCCTCTGGTAGATGATCTGTCTTACTTCCTGGATGCTAGAGGTGGTTGATAGCAATGCGATGAGATGAGATGAGATGAGATGTTGGAATATGGATATAGATATAGCTATGGATCAGGGATCTAGGGTTTCTTGATTGGGCACCATTTTGTCTTTGTTAGTATTAGTACTAGTACTGTTGATCTTCTAGATGGGGTTTAGATGGGTGGTGTGGACTTCATGGAGGAGAGTGGAAAAGGAATATGAATATAGAGAGTGTGGATTTGGAGCCTGATGGTTTACTAGTCGATTTTTTGGTTTTGGTTTTGGTTTTTGGTTCCTTTTTGGATGTGTTGGCGGGACTGGCGCTTGGTGTCTTTCGATCTGACGCGTGATATGACCTGACGCGTGATATCTTTAATAACGACCTAGGTAAGTAATTTAGGTCGTGACCTTGATGTGGCGGACTTTGATATTTGGACGTTTTGGTGAGGATAATCACTGACTCACGCTACAGATTCGGATTACTTGTATACTGGCGATACGTAATTATGCCGCACATAATATTAACATTGACCCGTTGGAGTTTGGTTGCCAAGGGCCAGGACGACCTGCCTTTCGATTCTCGAAGTTCGGATTCTGCCGGGCGTATTTTCCTGTCGTCATCCAGATGGATCTGTAGAGGATTTTCTGCAAAACATGAGATTCTGTAGGAGGAGGATGAGTGATTCCGATGTGAAATGTAGGATTACATGAGGTGTTCTGAGAGAGTTGTCGTACAGAGCAAAACTGGGCGTTTTTCGATACCAGGTTCCCCCTTGGAGGAAGATTTTGGTAGGCGCTCAAGTCGGGAAAGCTGGATTTTTGCGATGAATTGCCACTTCGTGGATATTGTTTGTATGTATGCAAAGGAAGGGAGTGGTAGCGTTGGGTTGGGTTTCAACACAGGAGATGGCTGATGGTTAAAAGATGCAGAGAGGGTGAAAAGGGAGAGTGATCGGCGGGCATCGGCGGGCATCGGCGGGCATAGAAAAGGAATTCTTGGAACTGGTATTTGTTTGCTACAATATACAGTAGATGCAAGTAGATGCAAGTAGATGGGGTGTACAAGTAAGTACAGTACAAGTACGATACCGACAGATAGTTTAAGGACTCTTGGTCTTGCGAAAGGTGAACTACTGATTGCTGAGGATTCCCGAAAAAGAATGTCCCTAGACAAGACAAGCTTCAAACGAAGCGAAGAGTACACAGTGGCAATGCCCGTTTCGACCAAGTCGTTGGGTTCCGGTTCGACGTGGGCGGGGCGGGGCGGGGCGGCTACTTTGAGCGATAACGTTCCTACTACTATGTTCCACTGTACTGGTAGGGTCCGTAGTGTAGTGTGGTGTAGTGTAGTGTACCAGCAACGTGTTCCTCTCCATTTAGGTACATGTGGAAATGTCCATGTAGTGCGGAGACACTCGAAACTCTCCCCACACAGTAGTAGTCTCGGGCGAACTACTTTCGTCGGAACTACTTGTAGGTATCTGCAACCTGCAACCTGCAACCTGCAACCTTATACTTTGGATATCGAATGAAGCCTAAAGCAAGGCCCAAGGCCTAAGGTCCAAGGTCCAAGGAGGCCAGAATGAGCCAACGGGTTTGTGGTGGAGGCGAGACTTCTCACCTTACGATTGTTATTGCTGACATGTGGTGTTGAAGTGAATTGTGAGCTGTAAAGTAAACAATCTCTTGTGGCGCATGACAGCGAGAAGTTGCAGAGGGTCAGAGAGTACAGAGAGCGCGTAGAGTTGCAGAGAGTGCAGAGAGTTGCAGAGAGTGCAGAGAGTTGTAGAGAGTGCGGAGAGTGCAGAGAGTGCAGATGTTTGCAGCAAATACTCCATACTGAAAATTACCCCTCGCCTTGGCCCCCACCTCTCGCAAGCTCGCAAGGTCGCAAAATCGCAAGGTCGGTCGCTCGCTCCACGCCCTTACGCTGTACGGGTACTCGAGTACTGGGCTGGACTAATGGCACCGCACCCATGGTGTGAGCTTGATGAAGAGGGCTTCAACAACGTCATCCGTCATTAACCTCGACGATGCGTTACTGGTGATGAGAGAGCACGCCCGGGCTGGGTGAGCGGTTATTGGGTGGATGGGCCGTAACGCATAACCGGACTTTTTCATTTTCTGCCCAACTCCACCGACTGGCAAATGCGACCTGGATTTCCCTTGGAGGGTAGAATCAACGCTCCTTACAGCGTGCCACGCCTGCTGCGTGTTGTCAGTATTCATTTCTTGTAGCCACCAGGTCCCAGGTCCCTCGGGCCTTCGGTGCCTCCATCTCCCAAATCTCCCAAATCACCTAAATCAGCGTACTTGGTACAGTGCAGTCTCCGAGATGCTCAGATGCCGCCGCTCACTGGGCTCCAATGGCAACATCACGCACATCACGCACATCACGCACCACGCACACCAGAAGGATAAGGACACGGTACGAAGCACGGTAAGCACGTTGAACTCCCACCCAATGATGCCTGAAGTGCTGCACCGCTGCTTGAGCCTTGAGCCTTGAGCCTTGAGCCATGAGCCTTGAGCCCTGAGTCGAGGGCTGCTCAAGCAGACGGGCAATACCCGGACGCGCTTCAAGGCTGCCCATTCTCACGAGGGAATCTCCTTGAAGTCAAAGACGATTCTGCCGAGTAGCACATCACAATCCGAACCTTCATCCCTCCTCAGAGTCTCAGCACACACCCTAAACGGTATCCCATCCCATCATCCCACACCGTCACCGTCACCGTCCCATCCCATTGCATTCCATCCCTCCTTCCCTTCTACGATGCTGTACTGGTACCAGTAATGTACGCTACTAATACTAAGCTGCGCTGCCCTGCGTTGCCCTGCGCTGCCCTGCGATGCATGGGCACCTCATTCATGAAGATCTCTCTCCCCGCGCCCAGTATTGCTTCTACTATTCGACTTCTGTTTTTGCTGACGATCCCTCCATCTCCCCCCCTCTCCCCCTTCCCCCCCCCTCACCCCCTCACCCCCATCTACCTCCAC